>MU134507.1:16779-75799 GCA_015039355.1 Ramaria rubella
CCTCACCCAAGGTATACCCCCTCTCCCCAGGAGAGCAGGCCGAATTGGACAAATTCCTCGAGGAGAATTTGAGCACAGGACGCATCCAACCATCGAAGTCACCAATGGCCTCACCAGTGTTCTTTGTCAAAAAGAAAGATGGTGCCCTACGGTTCGTCCAAGACTATTAAGTGCTGAATGCAATGACAATCAAGAATCGCTACCCTCTTCCTTTGATTTCTGACCTTGTCAACAGCCTACGAGGGGCCCACTACTTGACTAAGCTTGATGTTCGTTGGGGCTTTAACAATGTCAGAATCAAAGAGGGTGATGAGTGGAAAAGTGGCATTCAGGACAAATCGGGGACTGTTTGAACCTCTAGTGATGTTCTTTGGCCTCACTAACAGCCCTGCCACTTTCCAGACTATGATGAATGACATCTTCCATGACCTCATTGCTGAAGGTGTCATATGCATTTATCTGGATGACATTCTGATCTTTTCAGAAGATCTAGAAAGTCACCATAAAGTCGTACGGAAAGTGGTACAGCGTCTCAGAGAACACAAGCTTTATTTGCGTCCTGACAAGTGCGACTTTGACAAGACCAAGATTGAATACCTAGGTCTCATAATCTCTCATGGGAAAGCCGAAATGGATCCTGTCAAGGTTGCTGGTGTCGCTGAGTGGCCAACACCTAACAATAAGGGAGGTGCAGTCGTTCCTTGGTTTTTGCCAACTTCTATCATCGATTTATTGAGAAGTTCTCACACCATGCACGTCCAATGTTTGACCTGCTTTGCAAAGACACTCCTTGGACATGGGGACCCTCACAGCAGGCTGCCTTCGACACTATAAAGAGATTGGTAACATCTGCACCCATCCTTGCATTCCCAGATGACAACCTCCCATATCGTGTCGAAAACAGATAGCTCTGATTTTGCAACCGGTGCTGTTCTTTCCCAACAGTCCAAGGTTGATAACAAATGGCACCCCATAGCCTTCTTCTCCAAGAGTCTCAGTCCGGTTGAGCGCAACTATGAGATCCATGACAAGGAAATGCTCACCATCATGTGTGCCCTTGAAGAATGGCGACACTTCCTTGAGGGGCGAGACATCATGTCGAGATCTGGACAGACCACAAAAATCTCAAATATTTCCACACGGCTAAAAAGCTCAACCATCGCCAAGCCCACTGGTCTCTTTATCTGTCTCGGTTCGACTTCAACCTGTACCATCATCCTGGCAAGACAATGGGGAAGTCAGATGCACTCTCACACCAACCTGATCATGGAACTGGCTCAAATGACAATGATAATTTGGTGCTTCTCCAACCAGAACTCTTTGTCATCCATGCACTGGAAGGACTGGAGTTTACAGGTGAAGAACATGACATCCTGAGGGACATTCGTAATGGCACCAGGGAGGAGAGCTAGAGGAGTCGGTTGCACGTGCTGCTAAGGAATTTTGCAAGACTACTGGGAAGTCTGTGAAGTCATCAGAGTGGAGTGAGAGGGATGGTACACTTCTGTTTCTGTGGAAAGGTATATGTCCCTGATCAGCATGACTTACGACGTCGAATTGTCTCCCAACATCATGACACTCGTATTGCTGGCCATGCTGGACGTTGGAAGACCTTGGAACTTGTCTCTCGGAACTATTGGTGGCCCCACATGTCTTGCTACATTGGTAGCTACACAAAGGCGTGTGACCTATGTCTGCGCACCAAGGCTCAGCGTCAATTGCCTGTCGGAGAACTACACCCTCTGGAGGTTCCTGAGCAGCATTGGGAGACGGTCAGTGTCGACTTCATTGTTGAACTCCCTGAGTTGCATGGGTACAATGCTGTGATGGTTGTTCTGGATTCCTTATCCAAACATTCTCACTTCATCCCCACCTTGACCACAATTACAGCATTGGGAGCCTCTTGTCTCTTTAGGGATCATGTTTGGAGACACCATGGCCTACCCCTCCATGTGGTTTCAGACTGAGGTACACAATTTGTCAGTGAGTTCACTCATGAGCTATACAGACTTCTGGGTATCGAGGTGGCTGCCTCCACTGCATACCACCCACAGACTGATGGACAGACAGAACATGTCAACCAAGAGCTGGAGCAATACCTCCGTCTATTTGTGAACGAGCGACAGGATGACTGGGATGACCTCCTACCTCTTGCAGAGTTCCAGTACAACAACCATGTTCACTCATCCACAAAAGAAACTCCCTTCATGCTTGGCTCTGGTCACCACCCACACATGGGCTTCGAACCTCACCAGCAGCCATCTAGGAGAGAAGCTGTGAATGAGTTCAAACAACGTATGGCTGACTCCCTGTCTGAAGCCCGAGCCGCCCTTGTAAAGGCAAAAGAGAATATGGCTTGATACTATAATCATCGTCATGAGCCAGCCCCTACCTTTGTTCCTGGTGACAAAGTCTTCCTAGATGTAAGCGACATTAGCACCACTTGCCCCTCTAAGAAATTGTCACATCAGAATCTAGGCCCATTCCTAGTGGAACACAAGGTCAGCTCCAATGCTTACCGTCTTTGACTCCCCAAGTCTACGAGTCGCCTCCACCCTGTCTTCCCTGTGGTGAAGCTCCTCCCAGCCCCTCCAGACCCCATTCCTGGTCGGAAAGCTCAACCCCCACCTCCCCCAGTCCTTGTAGGGGAAGATGAGCATTATGAGGTTGAACAGGTTTGGACAGTCAATTCCGCCATGGGAAACTCCAATACAAGGTCAGGTGGAAGGGTTATGGGTATGAGCATGATGAGTGGATTCCTGAGACAGATTTAGCAGCCCCAGACCTCATTGCTGACTTCCACCTCCTCCATCCTGGTGACCCTCGTCGCATTCATGCTGCAGAGTTCAACACCTTCTGTCAAAAAACACCTGTCCCTCCAGTAGGTCTCAGTGTGTCAGGATGTCACACTCTAAAAGGGGGGTGATGTAAGGGGAACCCCTCGTATTCTTCTTTTTATTCTCCTTCTCCTATTCTCTTCTCTTATTTATGTTCACCTCTTCTGTCCCCATTTCCCTTTTATCTCTCTTTTCTCCCTGTTGTTTCTATCTAATATTTGTTGCAATATTACACAGTTGTCTATAAAAGAGTGTCTCAGTGAACGGGAAGTTCACTATAGATACATGTTGCAATAACTACCTATAACAGAGTGTCTAAACTATGTGTGAGTCTCTTATTGTCTGCTGTAGATAAAACAAACATGACGCACCTCAGTGAATGGGAAGTTCACTGAGAGCACCTGTAAATTTGAGTCTGAAATTATATACCAGTCACAGTCATACGTGACCGTGACTGCATCTGTATTGGTTGCATTCCAGGCTTAGTTATAGTACCAGTTGCATGACTCAACTACAACACCCTCCCTTAAGCCAAACGCAATCCAATCATATAATTGAAGTGTTTGACCTTCATCCGTGGCAGTGCCTTCATGAATAAGTCGGCAGCCATGTCTTCAGTGGGACAGTACTGAACGTCGATAAGGCATGTTCGGACAGCATCACGAATGAAGTCATATTGTATATCAATATGTTTGGTATGTTTGCAATATGTGTCATTCTTGGTAATAGAAATAGCAGACTGATTGTTGCAAAAGAGTGTGATGGGTTGCAAGAGTGGGCGAGCTATTTCGGCCAAGAATGTTCTCACCCATAGAGCTTCCTTGGTAGCATGCATTGCAGCAATATATTCTGCTTCGGTGGTGGATAACGTGACAATTGATTGCTTCTTAGAACTCCATGAGATAGCACCACCATCGATCATGAAGACATAGCCAGAGATCGAGTGACGATGCTCCTGAGAGCCCCAGTCTGCATCTGAGAAGGCTTTAATCCCTCGCTCAGCTCCCTCCGCACCGCCAATGATTAACTCATTGTTCTTCGTACCACCCAGATAACGAAGAACCCTTTTTACGGCTTCCCAATGGGACCTTCCAGGATTCTGCATGAATTGGGATAGGAGAGATACCGAGAACACTATGTCTGGGTGCGTACCAAGCGCTGCATACATTAACGAACTGATAGCTTCACGGTATGGTACATTCTTCATGTCTTCGAACTGTCGTGGAGTGCTGGGACATTGTTGCAGAATAAGTTTGTGATTAGGGTCAAGTGGAGTGGTTACTGGCTTGGCGTTCTGCAGACCAAAACGCTCAAGGATCTTCTCTATATACGCCCTTTGTGAGAATGCAATGGTACGTGCCATGTGATTCCTCTTCACCTCAATACCTAATAGCCAATGCAGGTTTCCAAGATCTTTGATCTTGAATTTGCTGCATAGCTGTGCTTTGAAACTGTCTATGACACATTTAGAATTCCCCACCATCGTCAAGTCATCAACATTGACGGCAATTATTAATGCATCCTTGTCCACATATTTGTAGAATACTACATGTTTGGCTTGACATCGCAAGAAACCAAAATTGAGCATGGCTTTGCAAAACAACTCATACCATTCACGGCCAGCCTGTTTCAAACCATAAAGGGTGTGATTAAGGCGGCATACTAGATGTTCCTTTCCCGGAACTTCGTAACCCCTGGGCTGTCGCATGTAGATGGTTTCCGCAAGTGAAGCATTGAGATATGCCCCATCAATGTTTGTCTGCTCGAGTTCCCAATCGTTCCGAGCAGCAATGGCTGCAATAATGCATATCGCAGAAAGTTTTGCTGCAGGAGAGAATGTCTCATTGTAGTCAACACCTTCCTGTTGAGAGAATCCTTGTGCAATGAGACACGTTTTGTGATTTGCTATACTGCCTGTGGCATCACATTTATAATGCAGAACAATCCTGCAGCCTATAATGTTTGCGCCTTCAGGTGGTTCAACAAGATCCCAGGTATGGTTATCCTCAAGTTGTTTCAGCTCCCTTTTTATTGATATATCCCAGAGTGGCCCATCTGGACGTCGTAGAGCTTCTTTGACATTCTTCAGATCATCTCTGACACTGCTCACTGCAGCTGTCACCATTGCAGCTTCGAACGTTTGTGGACAGTTTAGGCTACCCTCTCCTTCCTCCTCCAACTCCAATCTCATCAGTGCAACCATTGCAGTTGGATTGTGTTCAGTTGCAGTTGTGAGATCAGTGATGGGGGTAGGTAGTTGTATACCTCTGGGCAGGGCAGGACCATGCAGAAGGTCGGTGCTCGAGCCTCAGCCTTCAGCGATGTCACGCACATATGCAGTGGGTCTGCATATCCTGTGTCCTCACCCCTAGGCCTGGTGTTCTGGTGCTATTGACTCAAAATTTTTGAGTGGGTCTAGTTGTGGAAGATCAGATCCATCTGTGCGTCCAACTGGTATGAGTGGTGGGAGTGACGCTGGTGGTTCAGAGGCAGAGGGTGCAGGTGATGGGGGAGCATTTGTACTCTGTGTGACATGCTGGTCATTCTGGGTATTGCCCTGTTCCCCTTCAACCTGTGCATTATCAGGTATGGCCACAGTGCTCATGTCAAATACAACATTGCATTCAACGATCACATGGCACTTACCAGGCCAGTAAATTTGATGTCCCTTGGTGTCACTGCTATATCCCATCCACCTAACCTCATCTGCTCGTGGTTCCAACTTTCCACAACTTTCTTTTAGTACATAGACCCTTGCACCCCATTTGGGAAGGGCTGTAAGGTCAGCTTTGGTATTGTAACGCACTTCATAGGGGGTCATACCATTCAGTACACGGGTAGGTGTTCTGTTTTTCAACCAGGTTGCATGTTGAACTGCCTCAGTCCACAGGAACTTGGGAAGATTTGCTGCAATGATCATTGTGCAACTGTGCTCTAGCAAAGTACGGTTTGTTCTTTCCGACACACCATTTTCTTCAGGCGTGTCATGTATGGTAAGGCTGCAAATTGTGCCCCTGGAGTCAAGTTGATTGGAAAATTCCTCAAATGTATATTCCCCACCACAATCGGTTTGAAGATGTTTGATTCTCATGCCAAGTTGATTCTCAAGCCAGGCCTCCATTGTCTTATATTGTTTTAATGTTTCACTCTTACATGCCATTGCTGTGAGATGAGTCCATCTGGAAAAGTCGTCTGTGAATGTGACAAAATATTCCTTTCTGTTGTAGCTTTTGGGGGTAGCAGGACCCCAAACATTGGAGTGTATCTTCTCGCCAAATTTCGAAGCACGGTCTGAGCTTCTCTCCTTTGGGACAGGTGTGCATGTTGGTTTGGTTTCCCTTTTGCACATGGGATGCAAAATGTTGGCTCAGTGGTAAGATCTACTTCAAGACCAATGATATGACCATCACTTATTGCTTTCCTGGCTGCACAAGGGTCAATATGACCCAGGCATCAATGTAGATCATCTATGGTCAATAATTTCTTGGCAACAAGTGCTGAATGAGTGGCATGTGTTTTGTGTTCAACCTTGTATAGGCCATTTACGAGTGGAATTTCACCCACCAAAGCACCTCGGAGGTCACAAATAGTGCACTTTTGTCCTTGTAGCAAGGCAGAGTAGCCAGCTTTGTCACATCGGGTAAGTGAGATGAGTGTGAATGCAAGCTCAGGAGAATATTGGACATCATTCAGGATGATGTCACTACTTCCATTGCGATTGGGAATGGAAACCTTCAAACTCCCTATGCCGATAGCCTTGAATATTGTCTTATCGGCCGCTTCGATTGGGTGTGGGGGTATTTGTCTGAATGTGACAAAACAATGACGACTAGGGGACATATGACTTGAAGCTGCAGAGTCAAATACATCAATGTCAGATTTTTGACTTGGCGTTGCTTTACAAGCCATCATCGATTCGTGAAGTGCTGTGGTTAAGGTTGTGAATGCAAAATCGGTATCCTCAACCGTCGCGTTCGCAGAAGCCCCTCCCTTCGTTTTGTCTCCTTCCCCATCTGCCTTCTTTTTAGACTTGGAGCAGCACTCAGCCTTCACATGTCCCTTCTTGCCGCAATTCCAACATTCAATGTCAGTCTTCTTCGAAGTTGAGTGGTTGTTTTGGGATCTGTTATGGTTGTTGGATTTGCCAGTGACATTGAGTGCATTTTCAGCAGTCTTGAGTTGACGTTCCTCGATAGTGAGCCGTTCATACTCATCAATCAGCAATTTGATGACTTTATCAGGTTTCAATGTTGCACCTGTGAGCCGTGCTGACATGGAACTGGCATTTATTAGGGAACGGTATGATTTGGGGAGTGATCCGAGTATGACAGTAATGTAGTCTTCATCTCGGAGACTTGCTGTCATCCCAGCAAGTTGTTCTTGCATTTTCATGAGGGATTCCAGGTGCATGCGGACACCAGATTCATCCTCACATTTCATCTCATACATTCGCCGTCGAATGTTGATCTTGACCATTAATGCCTTCCCTTCATGCTTTGTGCATACAGCATTCCAAATTTCCTTCACAGTCTTCAACTTTTGGATTTTGATGAGGACACTGTCAGGGATTGTGGTGAATATCTGCACCTTTACAATTGCTTCACATTGGTGATAATCGTCCCAACGCTTTTCAGCCTTTTCAATGTCTTCTTCTTGTGCTTCTGTCAATGTCCCGGTGATTTTTGGGATTGTTGTTGGCACTCAGGCAGTGCCATCAATGTGCCGCATTACACCGTGAGTTGCTGCTAGCATTGCTAGCATCTGACTCTTCCCATTACCCAATTCGACCCATCCCAGGCGAGTTTGGGAACAACGTATGACTTCATAGTACTAGAGGGTTCGGCAGGGCCCATAACCTGTTGCAATATTATGCAGTTGTCTATAAAAGAGTGTCTCAGTGAACGGGAAGTTCACTATAGATACATGTTGCGATAACTACCTATAAAAGAGTGTCTAAACTGTGTGTGAGTCTCTTATTGTCTGCTGTAGATAAAACAAACATTACGCACCTCAGTGAACAAGAAGTTCACTGAGAGCGCCTGTAAATTTGAGTCTGAAATTATATACCAGTCACGATCATATGTGACCATGACTGTATCCATATTGGTTGCGTTCCAGGCTTAGTTATAGTACCAGTTGCGTGACTCAATTACAACAATATTCCCATTTCCTTCCCCCCCCTCCTCCTTCCTACTCACTTCTACAGCTGGCGCTTCTATTCACGATTTAAGCGCCTGCTTATGTGTGCAAGTTGGAATCTACCTGGGCTACGTCATAGGTCACGTGACTTCCATTTTAAGCGCTCAAAATGTTCAGTCAGTTCGGAGACTTTCCTTAATTAGTAGTCGCCTCAGCAGTGGGAGTCCTTAGGCTTTTCTCTTTGGATTCCCATCTGCCAGGTATGTATCCTTACCTGTAGCCTTCCTTGAACTTATATACTTTGGATTCCCATCTGCCAGTTCAGTGTGATATTCCACTTCCCCTGGAGGTTGCCCTTATATTAGTATTCGGAATAATGTCAGAAGTCAGTCATATTGTAAGAGAATCGGATTTTGAAAGAGCAGAAGCGTTGAGTCGAACCTCATAAAATGCACAGATGGAATCAACACAGCTCTGGGTCTGTGCGGAGGTCTCAGAGCTGCTTATTATTTTTTTAAATCCATAACGGCTGCAGGTTTGGCTTTGGATTCAGGTTTGCTTGGAATTGCGGAGGCTGCTCGAGCCTTCGATTGAGCGTTAAGGAGGTTGATTGTGGACAGTCCTTCGCGATATGCCTGGGTTTCCCACAGAACATGCAAAGGTTTTGGTCCATGCGTCGCTGTCTCTCCTGTTGGGTTAGTTTTCCATCTTTTCCAAGTATGTTGGGAATATCCAGAGTTTTATGGAAATCCGACGTGGAGGACTGAGGTTTGGTAGAAGAGGTGGAAGCCGAACCGTTGTTGTTGTTCGTCCTCTTCTATGATTGGTTCGATCAGGATTCTTGCTTGTCCGATTTGCTACTGTTGCCAGAGTAGTTATTGTTGGAAGTGGTGGCACGGTTGACCTCGCCTCGTCATTCCCAATAACGGCTGTCGATGGTTTGCGCGAGTTGTTGGAGTTCTGGAAGCATGTCAGCTTTGTCCCGGGTTGCAAGAATATCTTTAATACAATCATAAAGTTTAGTATAAGAACTTCTACGAAGGGGGGCATCGCCCCAATTGACTCTAGTGGCTAGGCGGTTGAATTCCACGATAAACCTCATGATGTGTTGGTTGTTGCACATTCGGAAATTGTCGAGTTCGGTTTCCGCATTGCCGACAGGATCGTAAGCTCCGAAATTCTCTCGGAGTACTGTTGTGAAGTCCCAATAGCTTGTAAGCCAGGGTGGGTCTTGGAAGGCATTGTCATCTAAGAGTTCAGGCTCGAAAGAATCTAAAGCCCTCCCTTTTAAAAAAGAAATGGCGTAAGTAACTTTTGCTTCATCACTGGAAAAGGTCTGAGGACGGTCATGGAAATGGAGTTTGCATTGAAGGAGGAAAGGATGGAGCTTTTGGGAATCCAATCTGTCAAAGGTGTCAGGTTTGCGAAGTTTGGTTTTTCCGGTTTGACCTTTATTCAGAGTTCCCATGTGCTTGGCTATCTGTTTCAAAGCTTTTAGCATAGCCTTCCCTTCATCTTCTTCATCATCATTGTCATCCTCGTTGTTGTTGATGTTGTTGTCGTCACCGGGGTTGTCTTCGGGTTTGTTATTTGGGAGGCTAGATCTGGGGTCTGTGATTCCAGTGACAGTACAGGATCTGGTAGCAGGCATAGTGAATGGATCAAGAGTTTTAGTTCAAATATACTATTGTGAACTAGATTTCTTCTTGTTGGATGTTGGGGTTTGTCGGAATGTCGGAGTTCGGGATTTGAAGTTGGAAATCAGAATGTACGGACATTGGCTTCAACTTATAGGTTGCGCCCTCTTGGATCCTTTGTGTCCTGGTATTTCGGAAGGTTGGGATGTCGGAGGAGTCGGACCAGATCGGAGAGTCAGATAAGACTTAGAGATGGAAGTGAGAAGTTATCAAGTCAAGGTGGGTCAATATTCGAACTGACTAACGAGTACATGGAGGAGTCGTATATAATGAATTGATACAATCCGAATCGGAAAAATACAAACACGGAAATCCGAAACGGAGCGAATACGGGATCGGGGTAGAAGTAAATATGGACATAAGACCGGAGATGTAGATCTTTGATGAAAATGACTAAATATAGATGGGATGGAGATAAGTAAAAACGGGTGGGGGAAATCGGAAATATCAATCGGAATATATCGGAGGAAAGCGGAAAAAGCTGGGAGTGAATCTGGGTTTTAACAAAGCCGTCTTGTCGACATCCTCCTCAACTAGACGTATTTGTTCATACACATCGGACATGTCAAGCTTGGATTGATATGCAGCATGAGCTACGTCATGCCGGATCATATCCTGGTCTGGGAAGGGTGTAATGTCCTTCACCGTGTTGTCATTGCGTAGACATAGGTCTATCGCTGTTCTGAGCTTTCCGTTTTTCTTCGGAATGCATAGTGCTGGCACTGCAGAACATACAGACGCTGGTACCTACCAACCAGCGGTGGTATACCAGTCAAATTTGTTGATCAGTTCATTTCAAAGTGCTTTCAGGCACTTTGGTAACCAATAATGAAACTGTTTGGTTTCATCTACGAACTTAATTTCATGGTTGATCTCCCTCCAAGGAGGAAGTTCTAATGGCACACCTCCAAAGAGGTCTGCATACTCTAGCTCCCATCTTTCCCATAGTTTGGGAAAGTCCTCTGCCGTCAATAATGGTTTGCTTGGTGCCAGTACATCCTACAGTAATCCCATCGGTACATTGGTCAAGTAGACCAATGTCAATGTTTCTTTGGTTTTCTTTCCATTTTCCCTTGTCTTGCCTCCCATCTGGTGAGCTCGTTGATGGCTCTACGTGCAACAAAGAGCCATTTGTGAGTCATGGTTTGTGGCTCACCAGTTTGGGCTTAAGACTCACAATTCAAGTCTTGCATTCAGCCAGGTTTTTATAGTCCAGCTGCTCTTCCCAAGCATTTGTGTGGTTCAGAATTACTTCCTTTCCCATACAGATGCATCCCTCATCTCTAAAGTCGAGGGATATCCCTAATTTACATAGGAATGGTGTTCCTAGTATTGCATCGTAATAGTCTACGTTCACTATATCGAAGTATTCCTCAATATTATGCTCACCAAAGTGGATGTTGGTGTGTGCTCCATAGTTGATGGTCGACTTACTGCCAACACATGCTAGCTGTAGACCAATTGGATGTTCAAGTTCGAATGTCTTAATGCCTACAGCACATATGAAATCTGGAGAGAGCATAACTCCCTCACACCCACTGTCTAGTAGACAGTGGGCTCTGACTCCACCAATCTCCCAATACCCAGAGATTGTTTGGTTGTCTATACACACCCATTTGGGGCACATCTTATCCCACGGTCTGAACCGATGATCATAGACAGGCTCAATGGTCCTGTCTACGACTCCTGCATGGATGCGGAAGTCCTTGTTTCGACTTAAACCACCACTGATTGTGGTAGTTGGTGTCTGCACTGCATATATGTGCCGCCTTTCTTCATACAATCCTCCTAGTGGATGTACTCCATCTGCTTGATACGAGCTTTGCGTTCTCATATCGTTGTCGCCATCCCATTGATAAGGCGTGAGCTCCGACTGGTAACCAGCGACTAGTCTGCCGATTTCATTCTCATGGTCATCCTGGATGTCCATTTGCTCATCTATTTCGCCACTTTGTGGCTCCTCCTCCCCTTCTTGAGCACTCCCTGAGTGCTCAACCACTTCTTATAGCCATGCACCTGCTATGTGCAGTTTATTCTTCCACTGTGGGCAATTCGGCTTGATATGCCCGGCCTGTCCACACTCGTAGCACATCACCTCTGTGCTATGTCCTTGACCCCCTGAACCTCCAGAAGGTTTTTGTGAAGGACGAGAAGTGACAGGAGCTCCAGCTCCAGCTCTCTGCATAGCCTGTACCCCTGTTTGGGGTACGCTCAGCCTCGTTTCTGCTTGAGGTCGAGCATTCGGTGGATGATATATCATCTGCTTTGTGGTAGAACGGCTTCCTGTATTGGGAGCTTGAGATGAGCTCAGCACAGCCTGATTTTGACTAGTTGTCGAATTTGGCTTTGCCTGTGGCGCGTGAGCACTGCTAGGCTCCGTCTTATGCAACCCGATGTCATATCAAGACGCATCCTCTACAGCCTTTGCGGCTTCATATAACTCAGTTATTAAATTGAATTCTGTCGTGTAGCCTAATTTTAGGATTTCATGATGCAGCACTTCTCAAAGTGCTGCTACAAACCATTTGCGGATTGTATACTCATCTGGCAGATGTATCATCCGCGCTGCATACTTCATAATATCGTTCAGTAATTCCTGAATGGTTTTGGTCCCTTGCACAATTGTGTCGAACTTATTTGATGCATGCCTGTGCATGAGTGCATGAAGGAACTGCTGTTGTAACCCAGCAATTGCACTTTCCAGGGTCCAGTCGATTACGACTCGATCATGACACTCAATATTTCAAGTGTACCACTCCAATGCCTCACCCTTGAGGCGAGTGCCTAAATAGTTTAATTGGAGTTCCGTGCTGGACAGTCCCAATAGACTATTCATGCCTAGCCATCTCAGGATCCCTGAGATAAAGTTCTCGAACTCTTCAAGATCTGCTTTCCCAGCATATTCTGCTGGGTGAGGTAGTTTTACTCTGGCTTTGGCAAGCATGGATTTGTCTAAGGTTGTCCACGAGTCCGAATCAACCCACAGGTACCCATGGGTTGATCCATGGGAAAACTCGTGGGTAAGGATCCCATGGGTTGATCCATGGGAAAACTCATGGGTAAGGATCCCATGGGTATTGGGTACCCAATGGGCAATATGCACACGGATCTGGGTATGGATTATGGGATTCTGCCTAAAACCCACGGGTATTTGGGATCCGTGGCTTACAATTTCAGTGGGAATAGGTAACTATATATTGACCTTAATTTCGAAAATTTATTTTACATTTTTATCTAATTTATTGGGGCCTGTAGAGGCCCCACAATTTTTGATGCACCAGCAGCTGGGGCTTATATAGCTCCGCTGTTTGTTGTGCTTTGTAGGTCACATGATTTACAAAACCTTCTTCGAAATAAAATAAGGTTTGTTTTTGAATGAGGTTTTGTGAGTCACGTGACCTACAAAGCACAACAAACAGCAGAGCTATATAAGCTCCAGCTGCTGGTGCATCAAAAATTGTGGGGCCTCTACGGGCCCCAATAAATTAGATAAAAATGTAAAATAAATTGTCAAAATTAGGGTTAATACATAGCTAGCTACGTCTGCTGAAAATGAATAATATATACGGATCAACCCACGAGTAGTCCGAAACTCGTGGGTTCGGATCCATGGGTTTGGATCACCCAGATGCAATACCCATGCGGATCCGAGTATAGGGTTTGAAAATGAAAATACCTACGGATCCAAGTCTGGGTGATCCATGGGTAGACTCGTGGACAGCCCTAGATTTGTCTGGCTTGCTGCCCTTGTGTTTCTCAAGGGCAGCTCACACCATCTTTGCAACTCCATCTACATATGTAGGCAGATTTCCTCCTACCTCCTGGATCCTCCGTTCAGGATCCGTGACTGCTAGTGATACCGCACGTGGTATTGCTTGTATCTGCCTGTGCGGCCGGGGGGCGTGAGGTTTCACGTCCTGCTGCACTGGTGGATCAACGATGTCTTCGTCAATCTGATACAATGGTTGATGTTTGTCAGCCATTAAAAATGCATCCCTCAGTCTATAACTGCTACTGAGGACGGATCGAGCCACTCTCGCTGACTCAATCAGTTTATCGAAGGCTTCACCTTTGATCCTGGCAGTATATGCCTCTTCAACTAGTTTATCCACGTGTTTAGCACAGAGTTCTAGTGCATGGTGCTTCCATTGCGCTGCCTTATGTTTGATCCTATCCCAGTGATTGAACTCACATTCAAGACTAATGTGAGTGCTAGTCGTAGTACTGACGCTATCAGTGCCAGACTTCATCATCTCCCGCAGTGACTGTTGGATCACTGCTTTGAGCACTTCTTGCTCATCATAAGTTTTTTTCGATCTGCGAATTCCTTTGTGGATATTTTCTCTATCGTGAGCCTCTAGCTCGTAATCTGTCTCCTCCTCAGTATGCCGGCGCATACTGATGCTGTCTTGTTCTATCATGGCACTAGGTTCTCGAGGACCACTTCTAGTGCTCGGACCAGACGGAGGTGGCATCCTCTGTCTGTCTCGCTTCCTGCGAGCCTTCTCTGCTTCACAGTCAACTTCACAATCCCTATTGGGATTGTTGCCATGCTCGGGGGCCTTTCCTCACAAAGGTCCTTGTATTTCCTCCTCCAGGGACTGTATTAACAGTTCCATACCATCTCCTAGTGTTTGGAGTTGGTTCGTGGTGTTGTCCGCTGCACGAGCTGCCTCAGCTGCTCGCTGGCTCACTTCACGCGTAGTGTCTACATGTTTACAGCTCTCTTTGAGAGCCATAATCATCCGGGCAATGTGTCCGGTTGTACATTTGTATCACCGGGTTTCTTCATCCTGGCACACCGACCCTCGCTCTACCATCCCTGTTTGGGATGGTGAACTTCGCAATCTGCAATGTTCTTGGACATGTGGGAGCTGCAACATTTGCACCCCCAGCGAATTGTCTGTGTTGCTAGTCGGCAGCTCTCTCAACTCATCGAGAGACAATTGTAACTTTGACCTAGTCAAAGTTCTTTTAGTTCTCTTAACAGATGATATATCATCCATTTCTGATTCCTCCGGTGCAGATCTTCTTAGATCCGCCAATACTCGCTTTCAACTCCTAGAGTCAGAAGCTACGGGCATCGTAGTGATACAAGGACTAGCTATCCTCATCGGCATTCCCGTTCACCTGTCCATGTCATGGGCAGGCTCAACTCTCCTGTCTGGGCCCTTGGCTGTGGCTCCAGATGTATCTTGATCCTCTCTGGATCTAGACATTCAGCTTCAAGTTCTTATCAAAGTCATAGATCTATGATCCATCAGCCACACTGTGGCATTCTTCTATTGATTTAGAAGAATAAACAGTAAATGTCTGTTTACTGTTTCCAAGAATTCCAGTGAGTGTTAAACTCATCAGTTTGGGTAAAAAAGATCAGTTTGATCTTTTTGTTATTGCAGTGCTGCCAAAACTTTTGGCAGTCAAAAATGTGTAAGAAACTTCAAGTTCACTAAACAGACTATGCCAATATGTATTGGTGTCTGCAACTGGTGTGGTTACAAGTAAGTTATGCTTGCTTATCTAATTACCTGTGGACAACTGTATAGTTGTCCACTATCTACAGGCACCCCTAGTGGGTGGCTTATATAATACAACCCATAAGCCACTCTGGTGACTTATATACCCTAATTAGTAGCATATATGCTACTGTAAGAATCTACATTCTTACAGTCATTGGGTGATAAGCAGAACCTATAGAGAAAATCACATGGACTTACAGATCATTCATCATCAGAAACTGAGCATGATCGGAATAAATCTTCAACCTTTTTTCAAACCTTTTTCAAACTTATCTGCTGCAACACCCTCAGAGTTCTCATATATTTCAAGATACACAAGGTCTCCTAAGAAAAAATCAGAAGAACTTGGTGTCGAGTCTGTAAAAGCAAGCCACCGTAGTCTTCAACCCACTGTGTGAATGTCTCCCACTGATGGTGTGCTGGAAAATTGGCTGCATTCAAGTTGCCTGAGAGTATTTTTTGTTGAGGTCCAGGAGGAATCCTTAGGCCTAGAATTGATAAGTGGTGGCCTGAGCGTTACTAAAAGTTAAAACATGAGCTCCAATAGTTAATTCTGACCTTTGGGGATACGTTTGCGCAGAAACAAGGCTCTAATGGCTACAGCGATCGTGAAGACTATCTGTGTTATACTCATGGATGCTATCGAGTGAACACTGGAAGAATAGGAGCGTGCGTGCAAGGTGTGCATAGGACGACCCATTGCATATGATCGACCTTGGAATAGTGTACAGGCGGTGAAAAAAATAAGCGTGTCTTCGAATAATATATACTAGTAACCAGCCAATGGTGTCTTGAGGATTTTCATGAGGTAATATACCGCGTCGTGTCTGTACAAGTATTCCCTCCGCCAACGGTGGATATCGTTGATGGATAGCATGGTACGGTGGTCACTGTAGGAAAAGTCGCGTTGATCTGACACTACATAAGGAGCTGTCAGCGAAAGAAGCCCTTGGGATGGCAGATAAATAGAACGTGCCTCAATGAAAAGAGCTCTGACCTAGGTCCGACCGGTTTGTTAGAATAGACTCGTAATCGTGGATGGGTGCACGCCTGGAGACTAAAACACGGGGGTGGGAGCATTAAGCAGTGTAGGTAGATGAAGAAAAAAAAGTTGATATTATGAACATTAAGCGCTTCAAGTTGAGCTCCTGTTCATTGTTAACCGTCCTTCTCACTGCTTCTCACGACGCTTCTGTGCTCGAGCTTTTGTGGCCGCTGTAGGAGGTTTGGGAGATGATAGTTCTTTGTCTTTCTTTGTGACTGCATGTGCACGAGGCTCGCGAGCAGCAGCAGTGGTTTGATGAGTGCAAGGATGTTGCCGTCTTCATTTTCTTTAGTGATATGAAGAATATTAATCGCATCCTTGTAAGTTCCTCGAGCCTGTGCTGAAAGGAAGTTAGGCCCTGTCTCTGGAGCTGTTGAGCGCCAATGTTGGGAATCGGTTCCGATTAGGATAAGTTTCAGACATCTCTCCAAACCCAACTCTTATATCCGTTGGGTTGCAGCCCAAACGCCTGCTGAAGATTATGGAACTGCATAAAATGTCTATTGAGACTGGTTACTTTGATTAGAGGTAACGAATGTGACTTATGAGCAAGAAGTGTATATACTTCGTTGCCTGTAACACTCGTGGCAGGGAATGGTGTAACTGCCGGCCCAGGCTCTCGATATTTATCGGAACCCATCAATTGATGATAAGCCTAGACATGAGATAGGTAAATGGCATACCGCGGGTGTTCAGCTATGCCAGGGTGTAGTGAGAATTCGGCTTGCCTGAGCTCGCGGCTCCAATTCGTTATGTGAGCTTACATAACTACGTCAGTACTTCAGTCCGAGTAGATTCAAATTTCACCGTCTCAAATTATCCCTTGCGGTCGCGCCTAGTCCCAGTTACAATCTCTTCATCTTTATATGCTGCTGGTACACTGAAAATGGAATACCCTGACCTCGTGAATAACTCAGAAGCAGCCCATCATCTTGCTTCTCAAGCCACATCAGGAAAATGAACCAGTTCGCTTTGCAAATAGCTACGTCTACTCCACTATACTATTGCAGCTAGCATGAGCTAGCTTCCGCCAGTTGACATAGAAGACCTAGCCTATGGTTCATTTTCCTGATGCAGTTACAGCACGTGTGCGACACGGAAGCCAAGGTAGACC
The DNA here is from genome assembly GCA_015039355.1 of Ramaria rubella. Lineage (NCBI taxonomy): Eukaryota > Fungi > Basidiomycota > Agaricomycetes > Gomphales > Gomphaceae > Ramaria > Ramaria rubella. The sequence continues at coordinate 34,131 of MU134507.1, forward strand.
TCACGCCGCGGAGGTTGAGAAATTCCTTCGCCCAAAAGTCTCCCGAGGAAGCAGTCATGACTTCAAATATGGCGGCATAACCGTGGTTGCCTTTGAGTATCTCCCCCTCTGCCCTCCCTTACAGACTTACGCCTGTCTGTAATGGACCCTCAAACTATTTTCAATCTAAATCTCGCGTCGCTTGTGTTAAATGCTCTAGGTTGTAGCCTCCTTTCCGCTTTCATCTTGACACTCTCCATGTCTCAACGGCTGGCTTCTCGAGATCCGGTGGTCTGTAACTTCATATTTACTTGGATTCTACGATCTGCCCTCGGTAGCTATGAGTCCGTACACGGATTTAATAATGACACGAATCTGAATGTTAACATCGCGCATAAGTCGTCTAGTCATGTTGGCGGGTGAGCAGGTGGATTTGCTCCGTGAGGATACTATTGCGATGGCGTACGTCCGTGTCATTTTGGACAGGCATACGATGTGTTAAGATTACATTGTGCTCCACCCCTCATGCGTTCAGCACGATCGTAGCCTGTTTCAATTTCTCTGTCCATGTGAGTCTCATTTTTCATCCCAGAGTGGGAGGACCTAGCTGTTTATCAGGTCGCTCCAGATATGGTTTATCATGCACGGTGCATTCCACCAAAGCTCATCCAAGGCCACAGATATACGCACGATTGTGGTGAGACGTGGTCTGGTACTATGGTCTATTACCATGCTAAGCTTAGACTCGCATTCAGCTTGTGGTGACGCCATACTTCTTTGGTCTATTACCTCTATTAAGTACCGCATTACGTCTTTATAAACCATGCTCATTTCGTGATGTATGTAGCCCTCGCTCTTCACAAGAAGCATTATGGTGGCGGCGGCTTGGTCAATCACCGGCGTGCTCATCTCAGTGGCCCACGCGATATTAAGCGGTCTGTGTTTCGCCGAAAACGCTCGCCTTTCACCAACATACATTGTCATCCCAGTCGTCTTGCTGGTTTATTACTTTAGAATCTACCGAAAGCTACAGAAAGCCAACGTGCAGGGCTTCCTATCATTGCCGTTCTTCTTCCGACTTCTGGCCTTCGCTCTGTACCAAAACACCTATGAAATGTGCGTTTGGGGTCTTTCTCTGGACTCACCTCCCAGAACTGAAATGTGAATGCATCGAACAGACTAACATTTACACTTATCTTTTGTGAAACATCGACGGGTTTAAACTTTGCTTTACAAATCTTACAGAGTCTCTGTGAGGATCCAGGAAGCACTCCATAAAGTCAAAGTCTCATGCGTCTCGTGTAGATCCAACAATGGCGTTTTGCATTTTGGGACTCCATAGTGTAAGTGAAGTCTTGAGGACATCACCTGATTCATCCAGTGCTGAATCGCGTATTATAGGACATTTTACAACTGTGGTTTCCTTGCTGGTGGAAACGGACTCAATGGACTGCCATCTCGAATTCGGACTTCTAGTGCCAAGCCCGCGGCAAGACGAAGCAAAGCTAATAAAATGGTGCAAATGGATAAGCATTTAATCGTCTGCATAATTGATGGTCCAGGTTCTCACACGAAATGATGTTTTTTTGTCTTTTGTAAGTTACTACCAATACAGCGTCACTATTGGTCTCACAGTCTCATAAAATTGAGAAGTTTAAGATCAGTGTATTTAACCCTGCGACTGAAGAGATGCTGTAATAAGGCAACAAAAAAAATATTCAGGTAACTTGAAACTGCCTCTATCAGGCTACCAGGCCGCAAGTTACCGCCTCCCACAATGAAATCGCGGCAGTGTGACCGAAACCCACCAAGTCCTGTGCCAGTGAGCCCAAGATGAGATAGCAATCTGATCGATGGCCATACAGCTTTAGAGTTGGACTTTGTCATTAATATTGTCTTTCATGCCTGACAAGACAGTGTAGACAGGCAATCCCGCCCAAAAGATTGATAAGATTGATGGCCCTGCTTCAGGGGTTGATTTTGTTTGTGTCCATAGTGCCTAACCTGCAACTCGTTCTGCGCATACCACTGCATTCCCGACGATAATTTGCCTCTGGGAAGGGGAAGAATCTTTGCTAACATCGATCGACAGTTCCGAGTCGAGATATAGACGACCCTGCAGAGGGTTCTTATCTGTAACACAGCCTGGGGGATTTAATTAAGTGTGGTGACGGAAAGATATATGAATATGTAGCGGCTCCGCGTCGGAAAGCACGGTCACATTGCAAGGTCCAAATCATACCTAAACTAACACTGTGATTTAGTCACCATTTTCGTACTTTCAGAAAAGCATCGCAACGGCAGAACACAGGACTTGTAACTAGGTTCTTCTAGGTCTTTATGTCGGGCTAAACGGCCTTGTTAACCAGGGTTTAGCTGCGGCCAGTTGAGATCGTTGAGATTCGGGAACCTGAGTGATGATCCGCTGCGGCACCTAGAGCTCGAAAAAACATCCTGTGACGGAGAGCCTGAATGAATAAGCCCTACTCTGCAAGCAACACTAGTGACCCATGTTAATCCAGTGAGAGCACCAGAATAACATACCCTGGTAGAAGGGGTAACTAGGTAGACATCCATGGGCCCTTGCAGAGCCATCGGGGTGTCCGGAAAGATGATGGTAGTCAGTGTGGGAGAGTCGTAGTAAATATAAGCACGGCAACGGCCGAGCGCTGCGGTTGACAACGATGACCAGCACAATATCCACTTGGTGTATGTTGTTCTGCTGCCTGTTATTCACTGACAATGAATCGTTTTATAGATCATAACCAGTATTCCTCTTGGAATCGCACTCGTCGTATGCAGGCTTCTCCGTATCTTGCTCGTCAAGACACTCCGGCAACTCGTCTCACGCGTGCTGCAACGGAGGGCCAGGGTAATGATGCAGTAATCAACATGGGTGACCTCCTTCCACCACAGACGGACCGTACTCAAAACGGCGACAAGAAGAAGCAGGACACTCTCTTTGGCCCTAGCATCGGTATTGTCAGTCCTGGCCCAGAATGGGCTGACCAGAAGCCTGAACAGAGCGAGAAGGCTCAGCTTCAGGATGTACTCACACCGGAACTCGTAAAGAGTTGGGTCGAAAAGAGCAAAGAGGTTCGTCTAACTCTCTACCTCACACAGCACTACAGTTCTCACATAGCCCCCAGGCATCCCAACCAACCACAACTCTCCAGGCACTTGTCAACCTCAAACGGCCCTCTCTCCGCCTATCTCCCATCTCGCAGGACGAGCCTGAAGATACAGAGCACTCACACCCCCATCAACATGGACTTGAATTCCAATTCGACTGTGATGCTCCCAAATGTGGCATCTCTCTTCACATCATCTCATCGACAAAGGAAGCCCCTTCCTCCTCCTCTGCACAACTCGTCGACGTCTTCCACACGGTTGTTGACGGTGGCTTTGGCCGCGTACTCAAGCTTGAAGAGGGCGCGACTCTCGAACTCGACAAGTACGATCCCGCAGCCCAACCTGCCGCACTTCGTCATGCAGAGACCCACACGCCTTCTGAGACTCCGGCTGCTTCTGCCCCCACGCCTCCTGCTGCCGGACCTCCCGCAGAAAACGCTTCCCAACAGAAGAAACGGTTCACGCTCCGCATCCGGAAAAGGACACATCCTCACGCGGCCGAGGATGCGAACCGTGTGAGTATTGCTGGTCCTGCGCTGCAAGTCGTCGACGTCGAGACCCCTGCTACGGATGCGCCAGCCCATGAGAAAGAGGCGAAGGAAAAGGACGAAGGTGGCGTTCGAGTCCTCATCAGACTCGAAGCTCTTGATGTGAATGGTGAGTCTGAGCTCCACGCGCCGCCACACCCACAACTCCGCTAACGGATCCTCTTACTCACAGAACACACACTCGTGTCCCCCAACTCTCAGGCAACCTATCTCCATATCGTGCGCCTCGGCCCTGCTCCCACAGCCCCCGCCGCCGATACCCGGCCCTGGGTCGTCCGCGTTGTCAAGCGTGAAGCCACAATTGGACCTCACACCTTTCACCTTCACGAGATTTACGGCCTCACATCTCATGGACCTGCACAAGCGCCCGCACCGACTCCCGCGACGTACCCGCCCACTACCAGCGTCGGGGGGATGGAGGACGACCCCACGAGCGAGTGCCTCCTATGCCTCTCGAGCCCGCGGGAGGTTGTGCTCCTCCCGTGTCGTCACCTGGTCGCGTGCAAGGAGTGCGCGGTGAATATGGTCGAATTTGGTGCGGGTGGCCAGGTAGTGCATGCGGAGGACCCACCGACAGATGTTACTACTGGAAATGAGAATGGGGTGGCCGAGGGGGGTGAGGCTGCAAATCCTGGGGAAACGAGCGGCGCGGGGGCAGGTGGTGAGAATGGTACCGCACCTGTCGCCGCTGCTGCACCAGCACCGACAGTTGCACCCGCACCCGTACCCGCGCCATCACGGCCGCGGAGGAAGCGCAAGGCGAAAGGGTGGTTCTGCCCCGTGTGCCGACAGCCGTACACGTCACTCCTGCGTATCTCCACAACGGCACCGGGTAAAAAGTTGCTGGAGAGCGACAATATACCTGTGTCCGTGACGGGTACTGCGACGCCAACTGCTGGTGGACAACGTCCGGGATTCTTGCGTGCGATTTCAAACGCCGCGGCGCGCGTGACGGGGACGGAGAGTCCTAGGGAAGAGAGCACTCTTCCTGTTTAAGGTGGTTGCAATGCTCCCTTTGAACTCACAGTCCGAGTCCGCTCCAAATCACTCGCCTTCCTCATGGTCCTCACCGTCACCGTCATATCTCCATCTTCACCCACCAAAGTAATCATCACCTCGTACAAAGCACCGTCTCCTCCTCCCCTCCTTCCCCTTGATGCTATTCTCTTAAATTTATGGCCCGCTGATATATATGTGGATTTTCCTGCCTATGCTTGATTTGTTTGTTCGCAGCCTGTACTCGTACACTCGGGGTTTTTTCCTTCGGAATATGTATGCTTTTGTTTTGTTTTTGTTTCTGTATGGAGCCTTCTGGTCTTATCGAGGGCATAATGGGTTCAGGTAGTTTCATTATGTCGGGCTGACCGTGACCTGTCTGTGACAGCGTGACACTCACGTGACTTGGTTCAAACCGTGTTTCTTCCTGAGCCTCCTCGTAAGGGTTCTATCGGCACCACCATGCCTGCCAAATCGACACCCGTAACCGAAAGCATATTAACTACCCTCCCCAAGATTTTCGACCAAGTGCAGTCCACCACCGCAAACCATCAAAAGAACCGCGTCGCGCTGCACAAGCTGCATCGCGATGCCGCAGCGCATATGCAGACCGTACAGAATGGGAAGAGCGTGCGGCTCGTGGGAGAGCGCGCGTTTGAAGACGTGTTTGTGGGGATGGTGGATCGAATCGTGCATGTGAAGAGGGGGGTGCCGGTTGTAGAGAGGGTAGTGAAGTTTGTGGGAGGGTACGTGAGGTTCATGAATGAGAAAGGCGAGTTTGGGCTACACAGGCGTGATTTGGGTGCTCAATGCTCAATGCTGAGATTGTTGGATATGTAGCTGCGGAGGAGAAGCTTGAGAATGGGGACGCCGGTGAAGACGAGGATTCGACTGCGACGCGGTTTGTAGCGCGTCTGCTTAAGCATCTTCTCAAGGGCTTCCTCGCAAAGGATAAAAACGTGCGTTACCGCGTCGTACAGCTTGTGGCCGAGATGATATCCCATCTGGGCGAGATCGAGTGCGTTACCTTTCTTACCAGTACCGGCTCTGGTGGTGTTTTGACCGTAACGGGTGCAGTGACGACATTTACACGCTTCTGCGCGCGTCGCTGCTGGAGCGGGTCAATGACAAGGAGGCGGTAGTGCGGATCCAGGCAGTCATTGCGCTCTCGAAGCTATCAGGCACTGAAGATCCCGACGACCTCGAAGAGGGCGAGCCGGACGTTGTCGAAGTCCTAATTGAGATGCTCCAGTTCGATCCCGCACCGTCAGTGCCCATTTCCACATAATGAATACATCACTCCTAACTTGCCGGTTTAAATAGTGAAGTCCGTCGTGCCGTGCTGCTCAATATTCCCGCCACCCAACGCACGTTTCCCGCGATTCTCTCCCGCACACGTGACACCGACGACATCATCCGAAAAATGGTCTACTCGCACGTGCTGCACCACCTCCAGCACCCGAAACAGCTCACCATCGCCCAACGCGAGCTCATCGTCCGCAACGGTCTTGGCGACCGCCAAGCACCCGTGCGCGCCGCCGCGGGGAAGCTCATCGGGACGTGGGTCGATATTGTGGGCGGCGGCCTTGTCGAGTTCCTGCAGACTTTCGATCTGCTCGGGAGTGAGGTTGCGGAGGACGCGCTCTTTTCGGTGTTTGTCACCCGGCCGGATATTTTTGATAATGCAGAGTTTGACGGTGCGTCGTGGAGTCTTCTTATGAGTCTCTGTGTTTATGTTTGTGTTCCGATCTAGAGGGGTTCTGGAGCGAGTTGACGTCTGAGAAAGCGTTTTTGGTTCGTGTGTTTGTTGAGCATTGTATTAATACGAAGGACGATGGCCGGCTGGAATCATGTCTTCCTGTTGTCACTGCTCTGGCATTCAAAATCCAGGCCGCATATAATACTCTACTCGAGCACATCCAAGCGCACGAAGAGGCACAACTCTTGGGAAACCACGATGAAGAAGAGTTGGAGGCTAATGAGGAAGCACGCGCGGACCAGGAGTTTGTGATCGGCGAGATGCTTAAACTTGCGGTGAATCTAGACTATGCAGATGAAATCGGACGACGCAAGATGTTTGGGCTCGTACGTAAGTTGTTTATATATGTATTCTGAACGTGCTCGTTTGACTCCTCATTGTAGGGGACATGATTTCGCAAGACAGTCTCCCCGAAAGTCTCGTCGCGCGCTGTCTTGATGTGCTCCGCGTGCTTTCACCTAATGAACGGGATCTCATTCGTGTCGTCGTTGAGGTCGTACACGAACTGCGTGACCATGGAGAGCCTGAGAAAGAGGAAGAGGGGGTAAGATCCCCCTTTGTGCACTTGATGCCTGCTTACTTCCATCCGCTTTTGTTAAGGTTGACGCAGACGAATTAGGAACCCAAGCAGGCGATACGCCTCGTGCTGCCAAAATCGCACCGCCTCCGCCTCCACACAAGGAGATGTCGGAAGACGATCGAATACGTGCAGCTTTGATTGACCTGCGCTGTCTCGGCCTGTGTATTGGAATGCTGGAGCGTGTAAACGGAGTACGTATATCCGGTTCCATGTGCAGCGGACTCCTGACTCACCGAGAAAGAAGACCTTCGAAGATAACTCGACGCTTGAAGGCATCCTTGGCGAACTTATTCTTCCAAGTGTGCGTGCGAAGGAAATGGCGTTACGCGAGAAGGGGTTAGTGAGCCTTGGGCTGTGTTGTTTGATTGCCAAGGTAGAGAGAGATCTATGCTTTCTGTCAAAGGAGATGTTCTGACTGGAAGGATTTTTGAAATGACACAGAGGATGGCTTTGAATTCGTTCCAGCTCTTCATAAATCAGGTGCAGGCTGCGCCAGAGCTGCTCAAAATACGTGTCTTGAAAATTGTATTTGATATATTGATGGTACATGAAGGGGAATTCCTAGGACGACCAGGGGACGCTGTGGGTTCCTTTCCTTTTTAAGACTCTCGACCGCGCAGCAGTATATTAAATGAGTTATTTCAGGGCGAAAGGATCGTGGAATTTTTACTGCATGTACTCGAAAATGAGGAGTCGGATGAAGCCCAAGCAGTTGTATGTATTGGTATCTCGAAGCTCATGTTAAGCGGCATGGTGTCCGATGAACGAGTGCGTCACCTTAGTCCGGTAAATTGCTTTCCAACACGAATATTCACTGCTTGCTATTCAGGTCCTTAAGAGCCTCGTGTTGGCATACGTCTCCCCTTACACAAAAGACAACCAAGAACTCCGGCAATGCCTATCGTATTTCTTTCCTGTCTACTGCTATTCGTCTCCCATCAACCAGCGGAAGGTACAGAAGGCAAGTGATGCTCACTAGCAGCGGTAGATCAGTACCGATTCATTCTCAATGATAGATTGCACTTTCGGCATACAAAATGCTCTCCGAGACATACTCGGAGCTGGACGAAGATTTAGAAATGATTCCACCGTCGCAGATCGCCCTCCTTCTGGCAGATTGGATAGACCCGCGGAATGCCGTGTATGGCACTCCCTTGCCTGAATCTATGTGATCTCCCACGCTTATCAATGATTACGCAGGGAAATGAAGGGCCAGATTGTAGACGAGCTTATACACGTCGACTTTGCGATTGACATCATCAAGCTTCTATTTAACGCAGAAATGAACAGTGAGTTTCTAAACTAACGTTTCGTTGGGGGTCTCACATTTTTACAGAGGAAGATAAAAAGATCTTGTGCCAGACACTCGGAAAATTATACTTCCCTAACGAGGTGGATGAGGATAAGCTCCGGACCCTCAAACTCCTCCTGAACACTCTTCAACGAGTGCGTTGTAGTATGACTCTAGTTAAAAGATCTGTCTTTAACTGTTCCATAGCGTCGACCCCTTAAAGACGCCACGAGCAAAAACGCCTTGGTGCGATTTGATAAAGCGTTGACGAAGCGCTTTGCAGAGCAACTGGAAGGTTTCAACGAAGAAGATTTCCGGAAGCTTGAGGACCTAAAGGAGCTCTTTGAATTCTTGGACGAAATAATATCCGATGACGAGAATGGGAATGAACTCCCACCTCCGCCGAAGAAGCGAACAGTCAGGTAATTTTCCTTATAAAAGTCTTTTTCACTTGTTACTAAACTAGATAGATCACAAAGCGCATCCACGAATGTCACTTCTGACGATGAAGAATTTGAAGAAGTGGCCCCCATTCCTAAAGGCAAGGGCAAGGGAAGGTTCGCAATTTCTCAGATGGAGTCACTCCTGTTTCTGTGTGCCAATTGATTTCGTAGAAAATCTCGCAAAAACGGACGGGATCCCTCTCCTTCAGCAACACCTCGTACTCTACCCCGAAGAGCAGCGTAAGCCCATGCCGTAATGTATTTTTCACCTGCTGATCGTGCCTTCGAAGCAAATCGCGGCCCTCTATTGTTGTCGAATCGGACTCTGGGACTGAATCTAAGTCCGACGACAGTAAAGACGAAGACGCGACGCCGTCCCCACCCACCAAACGAAAAGCTAGGTACGCCCCGGGAAGATTGCCATTACTGATCTAGCTGATTTAATGTAAAGGACCAGCAAGGAACAACCTGCCCCGAAACGAAAACGGAGCTCGGAGGAAGCAGAGCTCGACAGACAGATCGACCATCTGCTCGAGAGCGGTGAGAGTCATGTGCCGGTGCCCGACGAATCGGTGGTGGATTCAGAGTCGGATGAGGAAGGTGAAGTGGATGATTTATTAGCAAGCGATGGTGAAGCGTAAGCGTGAGGCGTTCACAATGATTGGTTGTTATCTATAAATGTGTTGTATTTGTTTTAATGCCAATTTATAGCGGTTGGAGATACAATTGAAGTATTATAATTAAAATGATTGTGGTGGGCTAGTACAGGCTCGTACACGTTATCGTGAGGAAATGAGTGTATACAATAGTTTTATGTAATGGCATCGGAGCAAAATTTACCTTTCAATTGCAGTAGGCGTGAGTCATTGTATAGCAACGAGACTCAGACCTCATTGGGACAGAAAAATAGTAGGATAATGATGACGACAGCCTTTGATAAGGACCCTTAAGAGCTTGTTGAATAATGATATTGATCGTTGCAGATGCCAAAGTCGATTGGGAGTTGAAAATCTCAGAGAACGATAACAGCATTCATGTTCTGAAGAAATGATGCGTCCAGATGCATGGTATAAAGAATGGTTGACTCACAGGCGGTACATTACTGGAGAACTGAGAGGCTTATTAGCACTGGACTGCTCATCGTGTTTAAAATTCGCACCCATGGTTCCTGGACCCCTATAGGTGGCTCTTGGTACTTACGATTGATCATGCAGATCTTCTTTCCTATTTTATCACTGTAGGGGGGTTGGACACCGCCACGAATTGAAAGGGAAGGATACGCACTGCAGGAACACCAAAAGCTCACGATGGGTCGGCATTCTTTCGGCTTGAGGAATATGAGGTGGTAGTAAACTAAGGGAGACGTAATGGCTCACAATTTTTAATACGCTCTATGAAATTCTAACGTAGTCAAGTTCAGTATACGTTGAGGATCTCAGTCAGCGGGAATCTGAGCACCTACCCTAACCATGAGACCGCCACTTGTCGCACACCCTATAGATTCCATTGAATCTGCACAAGCACTCCAATACTCCTGCAGATAATGACATGTAATAGAATGTAAAGTAGATAAACAGTTGGCTCACTATAATTGGACCATCCCGCTTTACTTGCACGAGACTATTACACACCTCGTTTAGCACCAATGAGCTGCGCCGTCCGACCCTAACGTTTTTTGTGAAATGTTTAGAAATAGAATTTCCGGGGGGATCGGGTAGATTAGCCCCATCAATGAGCAAGCCTACGGGGCTACTCAGGCACTTTGGTCTCTCGATCTCCTGATCAGTCTTGCGCTCCCCATACCACCGGCTAAATTTAAGATCCAGCGCTGTCCCGGAATGACACGCGTCGAATAGTACCTTGACATGGCAGTTAATATAAAGATTATTTGTATAGATGTTATCAACGCTCACGGTGACGTAGGTGTTGGGTGTGAATTTCATAATCCATTCATGAAGGTCCTAGGGTGTTGACTTGTGGAACTCATAAATTATGCTAAGATCAAGCGACATACGTCGTCTATAATTATGCTATCCCTATCCCAATATCTCCGGTCACCATCATCAGAGATGGCGGGGTTTCGTTTACAGTCTACCGGTAGTATAACTTGTGACATAACTGTGTGAGTTGACGGTATCACAAATATCAAGCATGCTGACCTTCGTCCAAACCATCGTCTTCAGTACCATCCTGGTTGGTAATTTGGGTACCATGACCTGAAACTGGGCCAAGACGTGTTACTCGTGATTGATTTAAAAATCGAACCAAAATACTCACAATGAATAAACAGATGGTCGCCAGCTCCGGTATTCTCCCTGAGCCTCATTATAGCCTCATACTACAACAATTTCGAATTTAGGGTTCGATTTCACGACTCAGAGTTGTATACTCACAATATTGTTTTTTGTTGGCTGGGGGCCGGTCCCGTCATCCAGCAAAATCTCAACTTCGTATTTAAACCTGTCTTGACAATGGAAGATTCGGATCAAACATGATTCTCTAGTTAGAAACCTAGAAAACGGACGTACCTTTGAGCAAATCTGCTAGACCCTTGGCATCAAGGTGAACAGGGTTAACGTGCGGGTGGTTGAGATATTGAGTGCCGATACACAGCGCTTTCCTCTTTACATAGAGCGACATTATAGTACGAGTAGGTTAGGGATGGAAATGCGTGATGAGAGTCCCTGAATTCTGCACCATGGTTTATAAGATAATGTATAGCCTCAGCCAAGCGCTTAGATAAGTTGGATGATACCAAAAATTGTCTGTGCACACTGAGTATCAGCGATGTTATATTGTTAGGACTGCACTGGGAACTCAGTTAATCCTGTGATCTCATGCCACAGTCGTGGATATTTCCATCTCACGGCCAGCCAATTAATACTAGTGACCACTAGAGCTCTCGCGGTAATGAGGTTGAGAAAACTACGAGGTTCTCACTGGCAGGCTGATCTTCTGTCTATTGATCCAGCGTCCCGGAGTGCGTTTTACGCCGATAGTAATCGGAACTTAATTAGAACATACTTGTCGATAGACTCGATTCTGAGCAAATAGTGGTAAATCAAGTAAAGGCACCTACAAATGGGCCGGATCGTTGATTCACGATGGAAGTGTGCATGAGCTATAAGGCAGAATATAACTTATGGAGCATCTTCTGCACCGAAGTGCACTGGGAGTTCCCCTCCCTCAGGGCCCAGGCCCTGAGTCACTTCGCATCCTACAGAGGAGAAACTGACTCGGAGCGAATTGCATATTATTGATGGTGACCATGCAATTAAAAGCGGGGCAGCTTCAACAGCGACTGGCGACAATAAGAGTGAAAGTTTGGATCACTGGCATCATGTAAAAGGCCGATGCCCCTAAGTAGCCAAATATAGTATGATTGACAAATACACCTGTGTTCTCATTGCTAAGCGAGTACGGATGTTCACAGCACAGCACGATCGATCGCGATCAGGGGATGTTAGACTTTCGTATGTACATACGTCTGTGGTCTTTGTTGTGAGGTAACCTGTGGCACTATACAAGAGTCAAGCTGCATGTCATAAACAGATGACAGTGTCCATATTCTAGGAAGAAATTGAACTCAAATTCTTGTTGGAGGTGGAGTGATGACATACCGGTACCATGTTGCTTGAGAACTGGAGAGTATTTATCTGCAATTCTAGGGACGTACAGTGCCACCGGCCACCTCACGACAAAGATCTTTTGGGCCAATGAGCCGTGCCGAGGTATCCGGACCTAGCGGGAATGAAAGGGCTTGACGAAGGGTATACATTAGATACGCGGTAGTGGCACTCGCTAGGTCCTATATTTTTATCTAGTGCCGCGCGGTGTGTGTATACCAAATAATAAATTTCTCTGCTGGACCCCAGAGACCATCCCTATGTCGGTCCACAACGTTCCAGGTTATGTAATTATTACTTGCCAATTTCTCCTTTTTTTTCCGCGATTGGGGCTTGTAAGCACTATTATGGCAAAGTGTGACCCCAGGCGTGACGGACAGATTGAGTTCGCGCATCACGTGACCCACACAATTTGTTTCGCGTCTTCTCTTCGACCACCACCTTCGTTGCGGTCCTCAATGCAGCACAGTCGCCCCACCCGCGAGTGTCGTGGTTTGTAAGGTGGGTCTGAGCTTCCTTGTATTGGTTATTACTGACTTCTTTTTCCATTATGCCTCGATGCTCTAGCAGTTCAGGAGGACAGTGAAGAGCCTATGAGGCCAGGAGCCAGGAGCAGATGCGCGACCACTGGCCTGAGGCTGCCTTGGTCCTGCTGAGGTTAGTAGATGGGTATGGGTAAGGTGGGAGGCGCAAGACCGGGATGTGGTGGGGTGGAGCACCCCCCTGTTGGTATTAGCCTTTTAGCTACATACATCATTGTAGTTTTTGTAATGTACTTGTAATGGTGTGCACAATTGTATTATTTTCCAGCCTATAGAGGATTCTTCTGTAGTAAGCTTGTTGAAAACACTACAAGTTATTGTTCAACACTGCTGAACATAATATTAAATTTGTCTTCAAGATGACATAGACTAAGGTCTCTCGAGTCCTCCTTAAATTTCTGATAAGAAGTGCGGCATTCAGAAATTCCTGTGGCTACTCGCTGACTGCCACTGCCACACATCATGCGGTGCCTCCTTGACAAAAGGAGTCCAAATCTGCAATTTGGATTTTCTTATGTAAGCTTATGTAAAGGGGTCAATTTTCTGGAGTATCGGCATCCTATTATAGTATGGTCAGACTCAAATTCAGCGATCCCCGTTGCTCATTTCAGATGCCAAAGTGGTCTCGAACCTCCCAGGCTGCCATCCATGCACACAAGCAAAGAAAACTGGCCAACGAAGATGAAGATCCATTGGCTGACTATGTACCTAGCAAAAGTGAATCATCAGACAATGGACACCCCTTAGAATCAGTTGATATTCCCACTGCAAATGCACATGGAATTCAGTTGTTGCCAATGGTTCCTTTGCTTGAGGATCTCTGGGAACAGGTGGATAGTGATACTGAGTTTGAGGAAATAGGAGAGGATGCAGCCTGGCAATGCCTCCATCACCTCTATCCGGGTTTCAACCCAAAAACATGGGAAGTAAGCCCCTGCAATTGTAGTTTACTGAAGCTCTTGTTGATTTTTTTTTTCTAGAAATATCTTCCTTCAAAGCCACTGCTAGTGAAACCTGTTGCTCCTCGAATTCCCACGGCTGAAGCTCGTTACATAAATGGCTCACGGCCCAAGTATTATGATGGTTCATCGAAGTCAACAGCGAAAAGAAAGAGGAGAATTGCAAAAGGAAATGGAAAAGTGACTGACTTTTTTGAAGTTAAGGTGAGTTCTCTTGCGCTAGTATCTACTATGTGCTTGATTTATGTCTTTGAAACTTGCAGGCTAAAGTACCACCACCACAACGGTTATCTGAATTGAACTCAAGCCCCGAGATTGAAATCATCAACCCCTCAGCGCAAAGGAGTACACAGGACGATCCCATCAACGTTTGTGAATCTGACGATGAGATTGTGTCTGTTTCAAATACTGTGCCCTTTCTTGTGGCTCCTGCTCAGTCTGACTACTGGGCTCAAGTAAGCACTGACAGCTCAAGTGAATCTGACTCCAAATACAAAAGTTGCCCTGAAGTCAGTTCCTTCTCAAATACGCACCTGGCCTTAAACTGATTTTATTCGATGACAGATTCCTCATGAATACCTCAATTCATTTTCTCTCGTCAATGCTTGCAATTCAGGATCCTACACTGAAAACTCACTTTTTGGTGAGAAACTCACAGATGTCGACACTGCCCGAAGAGAGCAATCCGCTCAAGGAGGATAAATTAGCTGTGTTGGCAGGTCAGCTTGAGAAATGCTTCAGAAAAATGAAAACACAAAAAAAGCCCTCAGTGACTGAGATGCTAGAGCTGACAAATATACAAATGTATATTTTATTTCAGCGTCAGTTGCAAGATAGAGGCTACAAAAGATGTGCAATTCGAGCCAGTGAGCAAGTGGCTGCATTACAGCGAGAAGCAATGTGGCATCAGAAAGGACATGCTGGCTGGGAAGGGGTACATTATGCAAGAAGGCTGCATGCAAACGCAAAGCATGTATTGGAACATGGCTTCCTACCAGAGAGCCATAAAGGCAAGGGGGCTACGCATGCTTCTCTCCTTGATAGAGATGAGGTCAAGGAAGCAATTAAAGCCTTCATAAAGGGGCTTGGGGTGGGAAAGGTGGGTAATCAACTCATCCGCGTCTTGTGGTATTCCATGTGATCACTCACAGATAAAACCTCAAAAACTGCACTATGAGTTGAATAACAGAATCTTTGCGTCACTCGGTTTTCATGGCAAGGCAATTGCTCATCAGACTGCACAGACATGGCTGAAAAAACTTGGATTCACAAAACACCAGCATTGAAAAGGAATTTATGTGGATGGTCATGAGCACAAAGATGTAGTCAGATATCAGGGCATTTTTCTTGAGGAGCTTCCCAAGCTTGAACAGTTCGTACTGGCTTTATTTGACTGATCATTTGTCTTATGCCAGGTCTTAGATTTATCGTCCAATACAATGATGTACACATGGACCCACTTCCCTTACAGTTGCCACCTGGACAGAGGCAGCACCACTTCATTTTCCAGGACGAATTGACCTTCCATGCAAATGACCTTGAAGATAGTGTTTATCTTGCACCAGGTGAACAAGAGCTGCGAAAAAAAGGCTGTGGAAGATTAGTACATGTATCATACTTTGTCATCAAAAGCATGGGATGTCTGGTATTACCTCCAGACACCATTCACGACCTCAAACAGTCTGGGAGATGGACTAACTGTTTGAACGCATGTGGAGGTGATGCACGCAAGATCATTTATCCTGGCAAGAACTATGATGCTTGGTGGGATATGAAGCAACTGTTACAACAGGTAAGCAACTCCTTTTATGCACATTGATCAACTGTGAATGTACCCCTGATTTAGGTCAATGTAGCTATTGAGATATTCCAGATCTTGCACCCATGAGATGTAGCAGTTTTCTTTTTTGACTGTTCATCTGCCCATGAAGCATTTGCCCCCGATGCCTTGTGCACTCAAAAAATGAATGTCAAACCTGGTGGAAATCAGCCTCACATGCATTCCACAGTTATACCCCTTGACTGCCCTGCCGTTTCTAAATGCGGCACTCACCAGAGTATGGTGTTTACATCAGCAGATACCAACGATCCCCAGTTGATTGGCAAGCCAAAGGGTATGGCATGGATTTGTGAAGAATGCAGCTTAACCCAGGTTATCTCAGCTGCAAACAAAGGAAGAGTTGTCAGAACTTGTTTGAGTTGCAAAATATCGGCTACCAAACGTACAAAGCTCGAAGAAGAGGCTTGAAAACGCATGGAGGAATACGGTGAACCCACCTACCTGGACAATGCATCACTTGGCATTCAGTCCAATCATAACGACTGCTGCATGTTCCAAGCTTTGGCTGGCCAAAGTGATTTTGCCAATGAGAAATCAATGCTACAGACAATAATTGAAGCAGCTGGTCACCAATGTATATTTCTACCAAAATTTCATTGTGAACTTAATCCTATTGAGCCACTAGGGGTTTTGCAAAGTGTGGTATGTCTTACATTTTTTAATAAATGGTTATTAATCTACGGTCTTGTCAGAATTCTCTGAAGTTGCAGATGGCAGCTTTGCAACAGCACAACGTGAGGTTCCAAGGTGCCTGGACAAGTGCAGCACTCTCATCATCTGGCGGTTTTTTTGCAAATGTTATAAATATATGGATGCTTACAGGAAAGGCCTTTCAGGAAAGGATGCCGACCACACAGTCAAAAAATACAAATCTCACAGGAAAGTGGGGCAAGGTATTGTCATAGACATCAATATGATTACATGATATGCTTTTTAAGAGGTTAGGAAGCAATAAATGAGTATCTAAATACATGTAAAAGGCAGTTCAAAGGCACTGCTAATTTGTGGTATTTTTTATTTATTTTTCTTGGCTATTTTCAGTAGGAGGGGTCAAATTTTGAGGGAAAAGTTTTCAAAAAAGCTCTAGGCGGCTGGGGGGGTTGGTTTACTTCTTAAGCATGTCTATTAGAGTGTATCTACAGTGTTTCAAGACATTATGATTATTTTTGGCAGAGGAGATTCACGTCAAAGTTTTCCTGCCATGGGATTAGCTGACTTTGTCATGAGGTGACCGGTGGCACCATACTTGTGGCTCTTGAATCTGTTTACATTTAGGTTTTCTGATGATACACTGCCTCAGAATTTGATGGCTATGTTTGAGGTTCGTCAGAAATTCTGACGATGTAAGATACTGCAGAAACGACAAGAGATCATGATGTGTTGGCAATTCTTTGCCTTTTTGGATATGTACAGTGGGTGAGCTGTAGGGATTGGCACGGGTAACCCTTGGGTATCTCCGGCCCAACCCGTACTCAACCCGGTAGAAAACCCATACCCGCATCACAGGTATGGGTTTCCATGGGTTTCCTGTGGGTTAAACACGGGTTACCATGGGTGCTGTGCATCCTGGGTCACCTGGAGATCTAAGGTTTTTTTTTGAATTTTTATTAATTTTTTATGAAGCTGGCGGCCCCATACGTGGGCTTCCAGCTTGTGCGTACTATTTCTGAGTATACTAACTCATAAATGCTATTTTTAAAATATTTATTATAATTTTTCTGGGCCTGTGGGAGGCCCGGATGGGTGGGGAAAGTGGATGCAGCCCCAGGCTTTTAACCCCAGGGCTGTTTGTTGACACTTTCAGGTCACATGACATGAACTTTAATTCGCAATGTTCACAAATTAAAGTTTGTTTGCGAATTAAAGTTTTCAGGTCACATGACCTGCAAGCGTCAACAAACAGCCCCAGGGTTAAAAGCTTGGGGCTGCATCCACTTTCCCCACCCATCCGGGCCTCCCACAGGCCCAGAAAAATTATAATAAATATTTTAAAAATAGCATTTATTAGTTAATATACTCAGAAATAGTATGCACAAGCTGGCAGCCCACGTATGGGGCCGCTGGCTCATAATAGTGCCAGCTTACCCGTGGATTACCCAAGGGTATGGCAGGTTTCAGATAATCAACCCACACCCAACCCATGCGTACCCTTACCTGTAACCCCCATGGGTTACCCATACCCATGCAGATCACTAGTGAGCTGTATCAACATGTCGCTCAAGATTCTGAACCCAAATCCCAAATCCAAAGTCCAAATCACAACATAAGCATCGGCTATAGTTACATCACACAGGCAGCATATCGGTGTTTTCATTATTTAAACACAGGTTAAACTTTAATCTAAAATACTTTTTACAACAAGTTCAAATAGACATTAAAAATGCCACTAAACTTGAAGTGTTTTAGGCATATTAAACCACAATCTGAAGTAGAAGTTTGAACCCAAATTTTGACTGCTGTTTAAACCTTGACTAAATTTTAAATTTTGCCTGTGTTTGAATGAGATGTTGAACTTCAAATACTTGCTAAAATTTTATCTTACATTGAAACTTCATATATATCTGGAATTCAAATGTGTATCTAAACTTGAAGTATCCTCAAACATTTTGACTGCAACAATATTTGAAATTTAACACCAATTAGACTCAGTTCTCAAAATTGAAGGAAAAACTTGAAGTTTTATGCTTGATTATAATCAATCACCCACTCCTCACCCAATTGTCACCCATTCATCGCCCACTCATCGTGCGATGATCGCACGATGATCGGGTGACTGTCGCACGTTTGGTTACATAAGCACGTACCTTCGTCGTGATGGGGCACCAACGTCGCCCCGATACCTTTTTCAATTTTTAGTTTAGGAATATTTTCTTGTACAATACTTACATAAATAGGGACAGCAGTGCCCCATCATGCATTATCGCCCGACGACGAAGGTACGATGCGAGTGCTTATGTAAGCCAAACGTTCGACAGTCGCCCGATCATCACACAATGAGTGGGCGATGAATGGGTGACAATTGGGTGAGGAGTGGGTGATTAATTATAATCAAACATAAAACTTCAAGTTTTTCCTTCAATTTTGACAACTGATTCTAATTGGTGTTAAATTTCAAATATTGTTGCAGTCAAAATGTTTGAGGATACAAGTTTAGATACACATTTGAATTCCAGATATATATGAAGTTTAAATGTAAGATAAAATTTTAGCAACTATTTGAAGTTCAACATCTCATTCAAACACAGGCAGAATTTAAAATTTAATCAAGGTTTAAACAGCAGTGAAAATTTAGGTTCAAACTTCTACTTCAGATTGTGGTTTAAAATGCCTAAAACACTTCAAGTTTAGTGGCATTTTTAATGTCTATTTGAACTTGTTGTAAAAATATGACATTTAGATTAAACTTTAACCTGTGTTTAAATAATGAAAACACCGGTGTGTCATTTAGAAAGTCCTTAATTGAAGCTCCAGAGTCCAGTTTCAAATACTGTGTTGTGCCAGATGCTGATCAACCTACGCCTCATCTTTAAATAATTCATTATGACAATATAGTGATGCCATCCAAGGTAGTGCTGAGCGTTATGATTGTGCGAAGGCTTGAATTGCAAGTACTACGATGCAAACATATAGATGTCGTTTCCGACTCCGCCGGTCACTATGAAGGTCAACTTGAAAGATATTGGATACATATGTAAAGAATACAACAATTTACATAAATGTTAATGCCTGACAGTAGTTCCTGCTGTGAGGATTAACTGAAGCATGAGTCCCATCAAGCGGACTCCTGCTCTACTTTTTTTCCGCGAAACAGCCCGCGTACATTAGCCAAGAATCCACCAACTGGTAGAGATGCTACGCTGTCATAAAGGGTTTCCCTCGTATGAAAGAACCGGATAGCCCAGAAAAGTAAGGCACTTAAAACGAAAACAAGAGTTCCTACGATGCTGAGGCCCCATACATCCAATAATTGGAGACTGAACGCCAGCAGGGCTGCCCCAGTTATAGCTAGTGCCCATATGAGAAGTGTACGGGGTATGCTAAGGACGATGGCAAGAGGTTGGAGCCCTAAGGTTTCGTGCGATGCACTTTGTAAGTACGCGTTCTACAATGGGTCGAGTGATTGGTCAGAGACGATCACAGTTATCCAAAATAGTTAACTCACAGCGTCTGATGCATGGCTTTTACAGAGAGGCTGATGTACAAGAATCGTTGCGACACCTACAATAAGGGCGCTCATAGATAACAGGAGAGACATTGTCGCTGCGATGCAACTTGTATTGACTCCAGAGAGGTGGCTTATCCAGCCACTCGCACCACTGATAGACTGAGCATGACAATGAACGACAATCATGAGATCGACACTAGACGCTAGACTCAGGACAAGACTATCACGCAGTGTGAGACCAACTCACGGAAGTAGTATGGCGGACTAAATAGTAAATGGTTGATTAATATGATGTGTTCGATGATGTGTTGATAAACATACCATCAAGGATACACCCCTCCATTCTTGCACACGAGTAGTGACGAAATTTCGCCAATGCTCTGTGTACACAATGCTATCCACCCACAAACTATTTAATTCTTCGAGTTCTTTGTGCGGTTGACGGAAAGATACAGTGGAAAGAACTCGAAATAATCTAGAGTCTGAAGAGTCGGATTGGGGAAGTGTGCTTTGGTTTCGCGCCAAGCGGGCACCTTCGGGTTGTCCGTATAAATTTATAAAACGGCTGTGAACTGTTAAGAACGTGAGAGTTTGAGCGTTAATCTTCTGACCAAGACGTACCAAATTCATTCATCAAACGTGCTATTATACATGTTTTATAGCCTTCTTGCTCTGGTAGACCTTAAGGAGAGCATAAGAGTGTTTCCTCGTGAATGGGATGAGTTTTCGGACGCCAAGATCTCTCGACGTGTTGCAGCCTGAAACAGATGTCAGGCACGGTATTGGTTTTGAAAGTGTCTCTTGAAGAGCCTACACCGTGCTTGACATCTGTTTCAGGCTACACGATACGTAGGGATTCTGAAGTCTGCCAACATAAAGATAGTTACAGTACCTGTGAATTTTTCTATCATGAGGACGAATTCTTTACATTGTTCGGCACTGTACGGTGCCGTTGACAGCGACGACGTCGACTGATCTGTCCGACCGTGAGCTAAACATAGGTTTTAAAGAATGATGAGACGTACCGCCCCACGCATGTGTCAACATGGCCATCATCGTTGGTTGGACTGATGGAGGAAGCGCCCTATGCATCGGGAAATATTCCAAATGAATCCAGTACTGTTCCTCCAACCAAATTCCTAGATAGTTAATTAGTCGCTCTCCCTTAGACCGGACTCAATAAAACTCACCGAGATGCGTCGTCGAACAAACTTCAGGGAGGTCCAGGTGATCGTTATTCGCGTCATCAAGATAGAATAATGTTTGACGTTCATGATCAATCAAGTAGTAGCGGCATCCTTCTTCTTCGAGGTCCAGCTCTAGAAGCACTTCATACGCAGGGGGGAGTTCAAAATATAAGTGCTCCCGTGCCTGGTGAAACTCTTTCAACCAATTGTTAATTTTGCAGAGGGTATTGCGGTTCTGGAGGTTTGCTTCGGTAATTGCATGGTGAGAAGTGTGATAATAATAAATCTGTCCTTCAGGATGGACGTATGGTTGCCAATCATCAAAGTAGCTGTAATTGTCAAGTGTGAGATCACCGTATCTTCATCTCACATGTTTCTGTCTTACGATAGCGCAGGAGATTCACATTGTAGGTATCCTAGCAGTGATCCTGCGTAGTGGAGGCGTCCAAGTGTCTGTTCAGGATTGAACGAGAGTTGGCAGGTAGGAACGCTAGAGAGGGATGTTAGTGAGAGATCTCGAGAAGCAAGGGATGTTGATTACATTGATTTCCGTTGGTATCTCAGACTCGAACACGGTGTCGTTTTCAAGAGGCCAGTAGTAGGTTTCGCCTCCTCCTCCTCTTCCTTCACAGTTGCTATCGCCACCGATGGGTCCGTTGCGCCTGCATCAGGCTCAACCACGTCGGTCAAGGTGTATGGGAGGAGGGATTTGGGTACTTTGCTTGCGCAATGGACGACCATGCTCGAAGAAATGGAAATGTCGCTCGATGATAGCCGTGTATTAGGCTTGTCGTTGAATGATATCCCCTGACGCAAGTTGGATAGTTTTCTACGCATCCCAAAGCCAACAAAAGTTCGTTCAAGCCCGGTCAAGACTCTTTTCAAAAATGGCCATATAGCAAGCCTTGTTCGAGTGCTGCCTTGGCGGAGTATGTCGACGTAGAATCGTAACAGTCGAAGAAAGGTGCTGAACATGCTAAGATATGAGAGTTCCCTATAATAGTCCTACTCTCTTTTGTAAAAAATTTCGAGCTGTGCAAAATAATCGCCGGCTTAAACGAACAGTCCACGCTGTCCAAAGCTATGTGCGCACTGCCAGCATGTTCGGCAACGTCCGAAAGAAATACTGTGGCAACACGGCTTTTAAAACGTCCGATAATATACGGGGAGTCGGCCAATCGGCTTCCTTCGGAGAGCAGTGCATTTTGCTGTACTTTTCTTCGTAAAATTAAACGCCTTCTGTATATTTTCAGAAATCTGTATGTAATTAACACAGCGAGATAACCATAAATTGATAGCTGTCACAACCTACTTAGGTTGGCACAACCACAGTCTCACCAGGTGAATGGATAACATTATTCACGATTCATGATTAGGGTTCCCACGGAGGTCTCAAGAATTTCAAATAGATCTGCTTCGAAAGGCCACATAATTCGGATACCTATTCATAAACATCGATCCTGTTGCAACCATAGCTGGGTCTCCTCATTCTTCACGACGGCGCCCCATCAATTCACAGTAATCATGAGCTCTACGAGCACCACAACCAACGACCACACTGGGAGCTCACAGTTGAAGGTGTAAGTATTAGGCTCATCATATGCGTCTATCCGAAATAAGACCAACATCTGGAGGCTGTACAGCGATGCTTCCACATCTACAACCAATGCCAATGCTCTGAGCGAAAAAGCCACTGACCGGGACTCTGGGTAAGCTTGGACGTTGGCATATTTCTTATCGCCTAAATCTGTGCAGTGAAATCGACTCACCCATCGACGAGGACGTTTACGTAGCCAGAGCCCCCAAAAGCCATGGAGTCGTCAAAGGTGTTAAAGGTAGCACTGTCAAAAAGTAGCGGAATAGGTCGACGGAGTGCTCTTGAAATGAAATGATTTGGATTCGTTATGTCCCAAGCCTGTACCCCCATGTATCCACTATGCAATTTTCAGGACTTATGTCGATTGTCTTCCATCAAATACTGCCGTTTGATGTGAATCTTCAAGTTCCCCCGAGTCGTGCCATGGCTCAAGGATATGGCACTTTCAGGATGTCCTTGATCGGTAGGATCGCCAGTGACAGATCTAAGATTTGAGCTCTGAGCTCGGCGAGAGGACGTGGCACAGTCCAGAGAGATGTCTCCAACTTCTTTCAAAGCCGCCCGAGAGCATCGCACCTCATCACCAATCCCGCACTATTCTCCACTAATCGGGTATACGACAGCTCATAAACCCTAGGAGCTCGTGAGTGGCAGCTTCACAACAGGAGTTCTTGAAAAATGAGGGACAAAAACTTGAACGACGTAACGCTTCAAGTTCCAGCGGAACTAAACACTGAGTTAGCACATCCGTTTATAGTATCTTCATACCATTCGGCACTGACAAACCATTTTTAGAAGTACTTCTTATGAAGATTCCAATGTGTCTCTCACAGGCAATGAGACCGTAACATTAACGTGTGTGAGCAATTGGTTGGTGATGAAGTGCGCGTTCCTCTAACTTGTCATCGCGAAGATCATCTTCCGGCGAAAGTGATGATGACGATGATTATTCGCCAAGGGGATACAAAGACCCTGGTGTTGTGAAGGTCCAAACCAAAGATAAGAAGAAGGAAAAGGCAAAAGAGGAAGCCACGAAGAAGGGCAAAAAAGAGGAGACCACGAAAAAAGATGGCAAGGGAAAAGAAAAAGAGCAAAAGGGGAGCAAGATGGGGTAACCATCTCAGGGAATTGTTCGTAACTTTGAAGATTACCATGGTTTCCGGAATTATTTGTTTTGCGGTCTGATCCAAATTAGGATAATCACAATACAACGTTTCCAAAAGCGTAATGATTGAGACTTGAATCTTGGAATAAGAAGAAATCGTAAGTTTGGTTACCAAAATGAACCATATAGTTGGAGAGACCCAGGCGGAACCTACGAGTCGCTCATGTATGCAAAATCTGCCTGAGATTGACGAGACAGGAGGAACAGCTGAGATATCTGATTGGATTCGAAATAATTAGCGTTCTCACGAAAAAAAAAACTTATATCGAGAAACTGCGATAAAAAGAACAGACCGACAAATAGCAAAACATAGCAATAAGCGCCACACGAGTCGATAGGAACTCAACCCCTTCAGATATTCACGCCCACATCACATTCCCGCCATTGCCAACCGCTGCACTGATATTAGACTGCGTAATAGGGGGTGCATCTGCCATGTACACTTCCATTTCACGATCAAGTTGCTCCACGGATTTTTTGAGCCGCCGGGGGCCTTTCTTTATTTTTCTTCGCTGAGCCTATGTTGCATATCAATAAATTGTCAGCATGTATTAACTTATCGACAAAAAGCTGGAGCTTGCCTGAGGCCTGACATTTGAGGCTGGGTTAAAGGCCTTTCCCGGTTTAGGAGCGCTGGAGGGGGCCCTTGAAGATGAAGTGAGCAACCAACTAAATGATCTCGGCTTACCGGGGAGGGGTTTCTGAACTGCCACTCGTGAGCTGACTTCCAAGTCGGTCCACCAGGCTTTTCTCTTTCGCCGGTGGGTCGCGCGGGTCAATGATTAATTCAATCTTCAAGGGACGCCCTGCATCAGAGCTTTAATTAGAAAGTCAAGGAAACAGCCTCACTGGACTCACGACCGTCAATGATTTTCCCATTATACTTCTTCCTGGCCTCTGCCGCGTCGCCGCTTCGTTGAAAATTTACTACAGCCATACCCTTTGATCTCCCATTCGAATTATAAATGATAAACACATTGAAAACGGGACCTATGGTCTCTGCAAAGAGTTCCTAATGGGAACAAGTCAGGGCAGAAAACCACGTCAGACAGACGCTCCTGTGTGCAAAACTATCCCTTGACCTCAATGTCGCGTTCATGCACCGTTTCTGCGGGCAGTTGACTCATCAGAATTTTGCTGCCAACTGCCGGAAGGCGGGGAGTGTGTCGTCGATCATATCCAACTGTCTCGGCCTGACCGTAGTGGTTTGTGCGATCCTGTGCGGCGGTTGTGCGCCACGCCGGTGGTACCGTTCCTGCCGTGTTCCCCACAACAGCCCGCTTCGTATGGAGACCCGACGTCTGCGATCTGGGGCGGTGCGCGAGCTGCTGGCGTTGCATGGCAGGACCAGACAAACTTTGTGAGCAAGAGCTACTTTGCGACGGCGAGCGTTAGCGCTCACACGGTGGGAGCCTATTATGTAATTAGATGGTGGCAGTGGCTCTCTTTAAAGAACCCCCGCTTAAAGAAGAACGGTTTAAAGCGACAGCCCACCGCCATGCTCACCTCGCGTAGCACTCTCTTCGCCTAAGTGATTGCTGTGGACATACGTAGTAGATGTAATATAACAATAATGCACTGTCACAAATAGATCATATGACACTTGGCTCCTCATATCACCAGAATATAAAGGGGGCACTAGGTTCAGGAATCGTGGGCACTGCCGTCGCATAGTCTTGGATGTTTCTGAAGATCAATGAGTTTTCCCTCGCGTCCGTCGCTTTGCTATTTTATCTTCGCGTGCCCTCTTTTTCTCCTGTGTCAGACTCACGTTATCTCTCGATTGCTTGTCTTCCTCGAGCTCCCGCGCATGAGCTTCGATTTTCTCCTCCATTAAGGCCTGAATCGCTGTCTCGTTCGAGATAAACGTTTGTGCACTCATAGACTTGGGTACATCCCACTCGAAATCGAATCCCCAACCAGTACGTTTTGGAACGTCCAGTTGTGATGAACTGGCGGATGAAAGAGCGGATTCTAGCTGTGAATCTGGTGCAGAGGCGTGGGATTCTTCTGGGATGAGTTGCGGCAGTGAACTGGCACTGAGAAGACCACCTTCATCCCGCCACCATTTAATAAACCAAACAGCGGCTCGACGCAGATCGCGTTCTCCACCTCGTTGGAGCATCCCCAATCTTGTGGCAAGTCTGTGCAGGAATTCGTAGACGTCTGAAGGCGGTGGTGTAGAGGGGGGAAGAATTGTCATATAAGCTGGAGCTATCCAAACAGGCATAAGAATGCTCTAATTTCAATTTCATGGAAGAAGAACACGTGAGCTTACCGAGTGGATTCAACACCCACAGTCTATATACGAGATAAGTAGCCAATGCTTCGACATCATACATGCCTTCTTTAATTCCCGCTAACCTGGTGTTCAATAAAAATATAGGGGTATAGTTAGGAGACAGTTGAAATTTACCAATCAGTGCTAATTTAACTCCTCTCTCGGCACCTCGGTCTCCACGTCCGAGAAAGGGCATCATGACTCCAGGAGAATCAAACGCATAGATCAGGGGGTCTAAACTGAGCTTGAGGCGCGTCGATAGAGCACGTGTCAATCCTGGGTGAGCTGAGGTCCTCAACGCCTTGGGCGTTGCTGTAACAAAACTGTTACCTTGTCAGACTGTACGTTTACTTTACAACTCACGACCAGGAATCCCGAAAGTCCGCAAAGCATTCAGTAGTGTGGATTTTCCAACATTCGGCATGCCCACCACCAGAACGTTGGCTTCTGGAGAAGATTCGGCATATTTAGACGCCATGGCTATTCAAACTAAGATTGAGATATGATGCCAGGATGATGAAGGCCTTCAAACGAGGTCCTGATACAGACATATTAGCATATTACTCAACTCCTTCACGGTCCGAGGTTGCGTGTGGCTCGTGAAATGTATATTTTGTCCAGGGAAGTGCTTCTGCATGGCTCTGCGAAAGGGCTATCGTAATTTATGATCTGTCAGCCGGAACTCCGAATGGCGAAAACCCTAGAACCGACAGGACCTGAATACCCCACTGCCCCACAAGATCCTTCTTTCCTAGCACCACAAATCTCTCACAAAGGACAGTGCTTCGCGCAGTACCAGCACCCATCTTCTGTCGTTCATTCTGCCATTTTCCAATAGCGCCTAAAACACATGTTAAGAGGTGTTACGTATGCATCCAGACCACAACCACATCAAACGAGGAAAACATTAATAGGCCCTGAAAGCACGAGAATCTTGACTCACTCTCAAATGCAGGGTTCACACTTGTAAGGGGTAGCCGCGCGTCCCGCAGTTCTATGACAATGTCCGTCCGAGTTAAAAAAGCTGGCAGGAGGCGTGTGAAGCGTGACATGTGTCCTGGATACCATGACGGTGCAGGCGGGAGAGGGGGAGGCAACATCGTGTACGGGTATATTGAAGTTTGTCGTTTAAAAACGGAAAAGACAAAAGTGGTTGAGATGGCCGGAAGTGCAAAGTTTAGAAGATGGGCGTCTATTCGCCACGGAATCTGATTCCAGGGCCCCATACTTTCCTTCCTACGAAACAACAGAAAACAATGCTTTTAACTTTTGCAAGCTACAGTGTCATCGTGATTTACATTCAGAATATTGCGTAGGAGTGGGCTCTTGCATTTCAAACACTTCTTGGGGGTAAATCGAGCCCCAACTATCACATACCAACAGACCTATTGTGTGGATAGCTGAATGAGCGCTGATGGAAAACTCATGTCATTGAGGCCTCGAAGGAGGGAGAGGAAGTCGAGAACCCGAGATACAAAAGAAAGAAAAACTACAGATGCCAACCAGAACAGGAAAGGAACTTTGTACTGAATACGAAACAGACCAACCAACAGATTCAAGAAAGAAAAAACACGACGTCGAAATACACGAGAAAATGATATCCATGAGTAAATATCGATACTGCGCAGCAACGAAGATTCAAACGAGATACGTGATGAGGCCGTAGAGTCACTGGTAAAAACAGACTCCACCTGCAAAAACTAGTTCAGAAACAAAAACAGGGTCACAATGAGAAAGGACCAACCGACCTTAACCGTCAAAATTCCTCCCACTGCGAGTTCGTCGTTCTCCGGGAGGAAGTATATCCAAACTGAAATGTTTAGGGGGTATACGGTCTCCCTCGATTTCGACTTCGACCCACCCTTTCCAGCCTTTCTTCGCTGCTGGACGTTTTCGCCCCCTTGATGTGAGACCAACGACACTGACAGCAGGGGATGCGCTTGAGTCGAGAGGTGGTCTATCACCGGCATTCTCTGTCTGGCGCGAGGCACTGACATCGCCCGTCGTCAAACCTTTAGACGCTGATCTGGAAATACCTGACTTGGCCTTGGCACTCTTCGAGCCTACGCGAGGAACATTCAGATCTTCGACGTCAGTGAGCTCATCATCGCTGTGGATGATTAAAATTGCTTTTGAAGCCCTTCCTCGGACCTTAATATCGGGTTCTGGGGAGACACTATATTCGCGTTCACGTTGCTGCACCGACTGGTTGGTAAGATCAACGACAGCCGTAGGCGTCTGCAATTCTATCGGAGGTCCAAGCGGCGGGCATTCGCGAAGAGCAGATTCCGGCGCCTCCTCAACAGCCTCCGCTGCGTCAGCGGAATTGAGCGGAAGGCCGTCGAGAATAGAGATAATACCAGGATCATACACGTGAGCCGCCTCACTCGTGAGTGTGAGTGACCCGCCACCCATGGGTGAGGCGACCGCCATCGGAGACAGGTAAGATGACTCTACAGTAGACGCGACCACAGATGGCTCTGGTATGGAATCCACAATAATTTCTGTCGGTTCCTTTTCTCGAGGCGGTTCGTTTTGGGGGGTTTCAGGTATGGCGGTTTCAGGAGCCGAAGGGACTGGGGGAATTGGCCTGGAGGGTGAATAAAGTACGGGCGAAGGAGAGAGGAGGGAAGCTAGGGAGAGTGCGCTACGACGGTGAGCAATGGAAGGAGTTGTTGGAGTCTCTTGTACAGGAGATGTTTTGCTCGAATCGTTAGGTGGTGAAGGAATGGAGCCCGTTGGCACCTCCCATGAGTGAGTGCCTCTCGATTGCATGTCACCCCGAGGCGATTGAAGCAATAGCCATTCTGGAGCTTCATAAGGTTCCCGAATAGAAAATCCGATCCCTGTTCGAGTCGGGGTGCGATCCCTGCAGTCGGATTGCTCACGGCTGGGCATCGGCGCACGAATGGGACCTTTGTATCTCGAGACCGAGTCCTGCCCTAGAATACTTTCTTCCTGATCAATATCCATGGGCGAATATGCTTCAAATGCAGTGTCATCGTCATGATGCATGTGTGTCAAAGGAATATCACTGTCATCAGGTGTGTGCGGTCTTTTTGACGACGTACGGGATGTCACCGAGGATATTGAACGACTGGGAGTTGGGGGTGAGTCGGGAAGGAGATCAGGAGGCGGTACCCCTAACGTAGTCACTAAGGGAACTACGGGCGCCAACGTGGCGCCGGGAGATCCATCTCGTAGGAAATCGGCAGATGGTAGAGTAAATGTTCCATGAGGCAATGGCTCTGAAAACGAGGTAGAATCTATCGTGAGTGGCATATGGGAATGCGGCAGCCGCCACGAGGAGGGACCAGCGTGAAATTGCGGGGGGGGTGCAGGGAGTCTGCGTGGCGCGTCTGGGATATCAATTCTTGAAGCAGAAGCGGGTAACCCATTCACGTTACTAGAATTCGAGGAGGAATTGGTGTTTGCAGTAGTGGGGGTCGCCCCCTGTATTTTTCCCTCGGGCCAGTGAGTAAAATTCCCTTGAAAGGTATCTGGAACACGCTCTATTCTCTTTTGAAGTTTTTTTAATTTTTGGTCGTCCTTATCTATTCGTTTTTCAATGTCTCTTTCCTTGCGTTTCGTATTCTTCTGAAATCGGCTAAGTTCCCGAGCTAAATCGGCGTCCTTCTGTCCCTGAGAACGGAAATCGAAGAGAATTCCGGATCCGCGACCAAGAATGCTATTGTAAGGACTGTGGGGATCGTTAGAATTGGCCATGTCAGTGAAGAAATCGCGTTCTGGACGGTGATCAAAGTATCCAGCTAAAACAGCAGTGGCTGTTCTGCGACGTCTCTTCGTTTGACGATAAATGGGTGGGGATAATGCTGCTGGCCGCTTGTGCATAATATTGGCTGGTGGCAACAAGGAGGAACGCAGCTGAGATGAGTCTGCGGCGTGGAGAACTTAAAATATATATACCATCGGAGCTTGAAACCAGGGGAAAACCAGAAGGTTCTCGGACAAAAGCGCTGAACGAACCAATTACGATGAATCGGTGGGGCTTTGGCCTATAGCATAGCATTTACTTATGTACTCCAATTCTGGCCATCTATCTATCCAAACTCGTGGGAGATAATTACTACCAGAAAGAAGTAAATCGGGGTACATTGTCTGGCCATCTCCTGTCTTTCACGTCGTTACGGAGACCACATTTGGCTATTTGGCCACGAGATCTGAAGCGATCTTGATGGAGCTGCCAGTTTTCACTGTGACTGTGACGCGGAACTATACCGCCTTTACATACACTGGTGTCGCCTCGCCTCATACTCGTGTAGTTAAATATCCATGTACAACACCACTGTCGTAGCCTACTTACTCCACCCCCTCCCAACTTCACACTTGTCATCAGAACGTCCGCTTTCGGGTGCCCCATTGTCCTTGGTCCAGGTATCTGGTTCCCCCAGCTCCTGTTTCGCTCCACGTGCCGTTTTTGGCCTCGGCCTCCAATAGCCACTATTCCCGAAACCCCCAACAGTGGCGAATATCTAACCCAGCTTGTTCATTGTATTTCCAACTGTTTTGGGGCGTTTCTCGGTGGGTACATTGTCAACTATTTGTCAAAATGACCACTCGCTCACGCAATTTGACAAGCTTGAAAGCTGACTAGTGACTCTTTGCATTCCGCTAGAACGCATTCTCAAAGTCAGACTGCGGTTTGGTAAGCGGGGCACCGCA
Source organism: Ramaria rubella (assembly GCA_015039355.1). NCBI lineage: Eukaryota > Fungi > Basidiomycota > Agaricomycetes > Gomphales > Gomphaceae > Ramaria > Ramaria rubella. Next base: position 64,904 of record MU134507.1, read on the forward strand.
TCAAACTGGAGCCATAGACAAGCCCATGACCAATCACCGAGTCCTCAGTGGGCGCCAGGCACTGAAGGTGCCACAATTTTCATCAGATTCCGACGCGCCCTTTCTGTTTTGTCTTACTTAGACTCTCGGAGGGTCTGACTTGGATCGGAGGATTAGGATTTTTTTTTTTTTCGTAGCTTTTGTCGTTGGAACCCTAACGTCTAACGCAAAGCTTGCTGCTCTCTTTGGACAGTCGCGGGTCTGCTTTTATCCCATTTGGGGAATCAGGTGATTACATGTGCTGAGACTTCAAGCTCTTGGACTCGCACAGCATGTCGCCTCAACTCCAATCTTATCGGACTTGCCGGACGCACAATCCCGGCGCCGGACTCTCGTCTACATTTTTCCGTAAAGGTCCCTAAAGGGCCGAAGATAGGTCCTCTTCTCTTGCGCCAATGGTTTCTAAGGGACTTTGTAATACGCCTTGGAAGATCAACCACTCTAGTACGATGGCCTTACGACCTATTTGCGAACGATAATATCATCGTCGTGGAGTGGGATTGTTCAACAAGTCCTCACACCTATTCGAAATTAATTAACAGACTCCCGAACAGCCCCAAAGTTTGAGTGTTTGGATTCATTTTTTGCCTTGGCTCCGTTCCCCTACGACCTCTATATTCCAACGGTACTCACAGCGTTGCTTCATTGGTGAGTCCCGTTCAAGAGCTGCGGTTGCCTTGTAAGCCGTGCTTTTAACATCTCCTATAATATACCCTTCCAGAAGCTTAATATTTATTGGGCACGCCCATGCGCGCACTTCCTGTAGTGGTAGCCTATTACACTGACCCTGAATTTGTTTGATGAAGAAGTTGTACGGCGTTCTCTCACCCTGATTTACATCTTCCTTCGGAAACGAGGTCTTCTTTTGGTCCTCGTTTTCGTATAGGTTGTGGTCTACCGTTGTTTGGATAGAATTCAACCGCCCACATTACTCTCGTTGGAACAACTCTGAACATCCGCGCAGCCCAAATTTTTATTAATGCAGCTCAAAATTTACTAGAACGTCCCATGTACCTTCAAGATATATACTCGCGCCTGGGCTTCACTGGTTCAGGGAAGTCTGCGTCCTCACAACCACAAGTTACAGCCTCAGTTAGAATATCACGCTACCTGACATGGAGGCATTAATGATTCATCAGACTGTGAGTTGTCCTGCCAACGTTGTAACGTCTAAAATTGGAACGTAAACTTCCTGATTCAATGCTTACTTGCCAAATGTAGGGCGTAGGAAGCGTTTACTTCAGCGGGTGCGAAAGGACACTAACGGCCTGGGAGCAAGTGCTACTGCTAAGAGACTATGTCGTGAAGCTTCAGAACCCACAGGGACCCCGAACTTATTATCCATATTATTCATTACGCCTCTCCCTCGCCAAAAAACCAGGGATAAACGAAAAAGCCGCCAAATCCGCCATCATATCTCCCCACGCCAGAGCCCAGCAAAGTAGCTTTCAAGGGAGTCTATCAGGACCAGCTTGAAATCTAAACCGATCACTGGATGGCTCAGGCTACCGCAGCGTGAAGCGAAGGCTCAGGTTTTTTTGCATGTCAGAGGTCCCTCGATTCTTTGAAGATGGCCACCAAACCCCGATTTCATAGTTATAAGATAACTACCAAAACGCTGCGACCGCGCTCATAAGGTATGGTGCATCCCTTAAATCACGTTGAGTGGATAATACTATTTTCACCTGTCCCATCAGGACATATAGGTAGTGAATATCAATCATCAGCGATGAACGCAACGGTCATGTGATTTGAAACGCGTTGTTGATATTTGGCATTGTAGACGCGACGGTACGGGCGTTCTAATCCAAGTTCCCTTTTGAAGCCAATTCGAGCGACACAGAGGTGTTGTTCTACCTTTCGGCCAAATAACGAAGATATGCATTAAGATGTAACATAAGAGGATTGAGCTCGCTATGTCCAAAAAGGAGATTTTTTCCTCAAGTATCCCAAACCTCAGCTCGGAGTTCTGCACACGTATGTCTCACTCTGTTTGCTATCATGCTCACGTAATGCTTGGGTCTAGTTAGTGCTACAAGCTTTTCTGATGTACTGAAAGGTAGCTGCAGAGTGTGGTCTAGGCGTTTCCGATGAGACCAGTGTCTTCTGCTTCTCGTTGGTCCTCCCTTCGTCACACCGTTGTTGGGCTGGATTGTTCGATGCTGGCAACGCAAACACCAAACATTCTCGACTACCCTGTAACGACCCCTCGCGTCCGGCGCTTCCTTCAACATACTTCTTCAAGTTGAAATCTCACTAGCAACCCTCTGCAATTACTAAAGCCTAACAGCGAATATAATGACCATATATAGCATCCTCGTGTCCACATTGGACGTCCTGGAGTTGGCGCTCCCCCCCCTCGCGCCTCCCTGGCCTCCCCCACCTCACGACTTACAACCCTCCCTTCCGCGCTGCACGTCCCGGAGACGCCAATACCCTCGACTAATGCTTCCCCCGATTTTCCCCACATCTTTGTGGTCTACGAGGCCCACAACCTACTCCCCCTGGCACTAATCATTTGGAGACGCTTCTTCCCGCTCGTCTTCCCCCGCTCCCTGATACAGTCGTTCCACCACTCGTGAGCTACACCGTAATCTTGTTCAAAGCCATCATCGGGCACGATCTCGGGACCAGGAACAGGCTAACCTCCATCTCCTTTCTCTCCGTCTTTTGTCCTGCCAATCGGGAAAGCCGTTTGGGCGCTGGAGCGCCCACATAAGCTCCGGCGCTCAAACCGGCGATCCAGACTCTCTGGAGGTGAGCTATTTAGATCTCAGAGTGCTGAGATCGCACTCGAGGCGAAGAGCACCTCTATGGATACTACTGGAGCCTCTTGTGCTCCGGGCCGCTCCTGGAGCACTCTGGAGTGCTCCCAGCATAATTCTGTACTAGTAGTGTAAATCAACTGTTAAAATAAAATAAAATTCAAGACATGAAAATATCTTTATTTTCCATGTCCCTCAAGCTTGTGAATGCCTGAGTATGAAAGCTGCACTGGCAATGCCATCATACATTGTGTGAGCCACAACATTAATGGGGGTGCCTTCAATTTCACCATTCAACTTGTTGCCAACATACTATTTTGTGACAAGCTTGTGAAACCATTTTATTGTCAGGTAAGTTTACCTACCTAGTATATTGCAAGTTTATCCAACTAAAGTGACCCCAGATCATTATGAATTTGACTTAGGAGGTGCAAAAGGAGCATCCTGAGATGGGCAGTAACTATTTCAGTACTTAGATCTTATGAGATTTGGTATGATATACATGCAACATTTGGTAGAATGGAACATACATGGCAAGGCTCATGGTGGTGAGCTTGAAGAGAATGGAACCAGCAATGTTATGTGACTATCATGTGATAAACAAAAAATGAGACTTGAGTAATGAGTGTGGTTTATTGCCAATGAACACAACAACTTAGTGACTCAGAGTATGCTTCACAGGTTGATTTGACAGGGAAGTCAGTGCATAGTTTCTACCTCAATTTGTAATCAAATATAATAGAACAATCAAATGTTTGACTAAGACCACTACTTCAGAGTAGCTAAGGAAGTTATAACCTCAAGTCTCAGTCTGACAGTGATAAGGCATGCCACAAATAAATCCATGGATAACCCATATCTGTGGCCACAGGTATTTTGAATTCCAACAGCCATACCTGCACCTGCATTGGTATTTTAGTGCCAGATACCCAGACCTGCAGATGAAAACCTGTGGGTACAGCAGGTACCCACAGGTTTTACCATATGATATCAAGTAAATTTTTTTTTCTATTTCAGTTTCTCTAGCTACAGATGCTGTCTACCAAAAAAAAAAAACCTTTTCATCCCAGTTGATCTACATTTAAAGAGTACATGAGAGATGTTGTTTTGACTCATCAGACCCACATCAGGCTTCCAGCAAGAATTTCATGACATCCCATAATACAGCCTGGACACTGGTGTTGATGAGAACTGAATCAAAATCCCCCTTAAATTCTCATGGTCAGCACCATTGTTGCCTGCGCAAGGCAAATTATCATTTGAATGCTGAGGTCATTGGCAGAAGTAGCGAGAACTAGACATCATCATTGAACACTGTGTTCACAAATGGGAAATCCATGCTGCATGGGCGTGGAGTCAGCACCAAGGTTTCAACAAATGGAAGTATAAGGGCAACCTCCAGGAGCAGTGGAATATCACACTAGGCACTGGCAGAAGGGAATCTGAAGATATATAAGCTCACAGAAGACTACATACAAGGATACACACCTGGCAGATGGGAATCTGAAGAGAAAAGCCTAACTGCTGTGATAACTACCTAAAGGAGTATGCAAATAAGCACCCGAATGTACCACAATTACATAACAGGATTGTAATCCAATCCTGTTACATAATGTGGGTGCTTATGTGAGTGAAAATGAAGAAGGAATGCCAATTGTGCCATGGTTACATAACAGGATTAGAATCCAATCCTATTATGTAAACATGGGTGCTTAAATAAGCGAACATGAGCAAAGAGATAGGAGAAAGGGAGATAATGGAGGAATGGGGAAGAATAGATAGAAAGAAGATAAAACAGAGAAGTGTAGCACCATATGAAATGGGGTTCCTCTTACATCACCCCCCTTCTAGAGTGTGACATTCCAACACACCGACACCAACTGGAGGCACAAGTGCTTTTTGATGCAAGGTGTCAAAATCTGCAGCACAAATGCGATGAGGGGCACCTGGATGGAGGTGATGTAAGTTGGCAATGAGGTCTGGGGCTGCTAAATCTGCCTCAGGGATCCACTCATCATGCTCATACCCATAGCCCTTCCACCTGACCTTGTATTTGAGTTTCCCATGGCAGAATTGACTGTCTAGGATCTGTTCAACCTCATAGTGCTCATCTTCCCCTACAAGGACTGGGGGTGGTGGCAGTTGAGCTTTCTGACCAGGAATAGGGGCTGGAGGGGCTGGGAGAAGTTTCACCATGGGGAAGACAGGGTGTAGGTGACTCATAGACTTATGAAGTCAAAGACAGTAAGCATGAGAGCCAACCTTGTCTTCCACTAGGAAGGGGCCTAGGTTCCAGTGTGACAATTTCTTAGAGGGGTGAGTGGTGCTAATGTCACTTGCATCTAGGAAGACTTTGTCACCAGGAACAAAGGTAGGGGCTGGCTCACAATGACAATTATAGTACTGAGCCATATCCTCTTTGGCCTTTACAAGGGAAGCTTGGGCTTCAGACAGGGAGTCAGCCATTTGTTGCTTGAACTCATTCACAGCCTCTCTCCTAGATGGCTGTTGGTGAGGTTCAAAGCCCATGCGTGGGTGGCGACCAGAGTCAAGCATGAAGGGAGTCTCCTTTGTGGATGAGTGGACATGGTTGTTGTACTGGAACTCTGCAAGGGGTAAGAGGTCATCCCAGTCATCCTGTTGCCCATTCACAAATAGATGGCAATATTGCTCCAGCTCTTGGTTGACACATTCTGTCTGTCCATCAGTCTGCAGGTGGTATGCAGTGGAGGCAGCCACCTCAATACCCAGAAGTCTGTATAGCTCATGAGTGAACTCACTGACAAACTGTGTACATTGGTCTGAAACCACACAGAAGGGGAGGCCATGGTGTCTCCAAACATGATCCCTAAAGAGGCAAGAGGCTCCTAATGCTGTAATCATGGTCAAGGTGGGGATGAAGTGAGAACATGTGGATAGGGAATCCATGACAACCATCACAGCATCATACCCATGCGACTAAGGGAGTTCAACAATGAAGTCAACACTGACTGTCTCCTAATGCTGCTCAGGAACCTCCAGAGGGTGTAGTTCTCCAACAGGCAACCAACACTGAGCCTTGGTGCGCAGACATAGGTCACACACCCTTGTGTAGCTACCAATGTAGCAAGACATGTGAGGCCACCAATAGTTCCGAGAGACAAGCTCCAAGGTCTTCCAATGTCCAGCATGGCCAGAAATACGAGTGTCATGATGTTAGGAGACAATTCTACATTGTAAGTCATGCTGATCAGGGACATATACCTTTCCACAGAACAGGAAGACTCATGATTTGAGTCTTGCATTCAGCTGGGTTTTCATAGTCCAGCTGCTCTTCCCAAGCATTCGCATGGTTCAGAATTACTTCCTTTCCCATATAAATGCATCCCTCGTCTCTAAAGTCAAGGGATATCCCTAATTTACATAGGAATGGTGTTCCTAGTATTGCGTCGTAATAGTCTACATTCACTATATTGAAGTATTCCTTGATATTATGCTCACCAAAGTGGATGTTGGTGTGCATTCCGTAGTTGATGGTTGACTTACTGCCGACACATGCTAGCTGTAGACCAATTGGATGTTCGAGTTTGAACGTCTTAATGCCTACAGCACATATGAGATCTGGAGAGAGCATAACTCCCTCACACCCGCTGTCTAGTAGACAGTGGGCTCTGATTCCACCAATCTCCCAATACCTGGAGATTGTTTGGTTGTCTATATGTGCCCATTTGGGGCACGTCTTATCCCGCGGTCTGAACCGATGATCATAGACAGGCTCAATGGTCCTGTCTACAACTCCTGCGTGGATGCAGAAGTCATTGTTTCGACTTAAACCACCACTGATTGTGGTAGTTGGTGTCTGCACCGCCTTTCTTCATATGATCCTCCTAGCAGACATACTCTGTCTGCTCGATATGAGCTTTGCGTTCTTGTATCATCGTTGTCATCCCATTGATAAGGCATGAGCTCCGACTGGTAATCAGCAACTAGTTCACCGATTTTGTTCTCATGGTCGTCTTGGACGTCCATTCGCTTGTCTAGTTCACCACTTTGTGGCTCCTCCTCCCCTTCTTGAGCACTCAAGGAGTGCTCAACCACTTCCTCCAGCCGTGCACCTGCTATGCACGGTTTATTCTTCCACTGTGGGCAATTTGGCTTGATATGCCTGACCTGTCCACACTTGTAGCATGTCATCTCTGTGCTACGACCTTGACCCCCTGAACCTCCAGAAGGTTGTTGTGAAGGATGAGAAGCGACAGGAGCTCCAGCTCCAGCTCTCTGCGTAGCCTGTACCCCTGTTTGGGGTACACTTGGCCTCATTTCTGCTTGAGGTCCAGTGTTTGGCAGACAATATATCGTCTGCTTTGCGGTAGAACAGCTTCCTGTATTGGGAGCTCAGGATGAGCTCAGCACAGCCTGATTTCGACTAGTTATCAAAGTTGGCTTTGCCTGTGGCGCATGAGCACTGCTAGGCTCCATCTTATGCGACCTGATGTCATATCGAGACACATCCTCTACAGCCTTTGCAGCTTCATATAACTCAGTTATTGAACTGAATTCTGTAGTGTAGCCTAATTTTAGGAGTTCATGACACAGCACTTCTTGAAGCGCTGCTACGAACCATTTGTGGATCGTATACTCATCCAGAGGATGTATCATCCACGCTGCATACTTCATAATATCATTCAGTAATTCTTGAACGGTTCTAGTCCCCTGCACAATTGTGTCGAACTTGTTTGACACATGTCTGTGCATGAGTGCATGTAGGAATTGCTGTTGTAACCCAGCGATTGCACTCTTGAGGGTCCAGTTGATTACGACTCGATCACGACGCTCGATATTTTGAGCATACCACTCCAATTCCTCGCCCTTGAGGCGAGTGCCTAAATAGTTTAATTGGAGTTCCATGCTGGATGGTCCCAATAGACTATTCATGCCTAGCCATCTCAGGATCCCTGAGATAAAGTTCTCGAATTCTTTGAGATCTGCTTTCCCAGCATATTCTGCTGGGTGAGGTAGTTTTACTCTGGCTTTGGCAAGCACAGATTTGTCTGGCTCGCTGCCCTTGTGTTTCTCAAGGGCAGCTCGCACCATCTTTGCGACTCCATCTACATACATAGGCAGATTTCCTCCTACCTCCTGAACCCTCCATTCAGGATCCATAACTGCTAGTGATACCACACGCGGTATCACTTGTATCTGCTTGTGCAGCCGGGGGATGTGAGTATTCACGTCCTGCTGCACTAGTGGATCGACAATGTCTTCATCAATCTGATACAACGGTTGATGTTTGTCAGCCGTTAAAAATGCATTCCTCAGTCTATAACTGCTACTGAGGACTAAGGCTGTCCACAAGTCCGAATCAACCCATGGGTACCTGTAACATGCTTATTTTATTTAATATGGCCCAGATATATTTCAAAGCCAGACATACATGGAAAAATTACAATGTTAATAGCATGTATTGCAGGATGTGTTCACAATATGGCCTTTTCCAGTGCACAAACAAAACATCCTGTGATAATATGGAATACATGCTATGATCATTGTAATTTTTCCATGGATGTCTGGCTTTGAAACATATCTGGGTCATATTAAATAAAACAAGCATGTTACAGGTCCATACACAATGTTAGCATGATAGCTTTCCAGAGGATTCCACAAGCATTCCCTGACTCAGGACACCTTGATTTGTTTCCAGAATCCAGTGCATTGACAGCCATTATTGGGAACAACAAGGTGAGGTCAACCACCCCACCACTTCCAACAAAAACAACTCTGGTAATAGCAGTATATCGGAAAAGCAAGAATCCTGATCCAACCAATTTCAGAAGAAGACAAAAAATAACAATTCCACTTCCTCTTCTTCCACCAAACCTCAGTCCTCCACATCAAATTCCCACAAAACTCTGGACATTTCCAACATACTCAGAAAAGATGGAAAGCTGACCCAGCAGGAAAGACAGTGATGCATGGACCAGAACTTATGTATGTTCTGTGGATGACCTGGACATATTGCAAAGGATTGCCTGTGGTCAACCTCCCTCAATGCTCAGTCAAAGGCCCGAGTGGTCTCCACGACTCAGAGCAAACCTGAGTCCAAAGCTGAACCTGCGGTTGCTATGGATTCAAAATAATAATAAGCAGCTCTGAGACCTCTGCACAGACCCAGAGCTGCATTGATTCCATCTGTGCATTGTCTGAGGTTCGACTCAACACTTCTGCTCTTTCAAAATCTGATTCTCTTACCATACCATTAACTTCCAACATTGTTCTGAATACTAATATCCAAGCTCTTGTGGACTCTGGTTCCACTCACTGTTTTGTAGACTCATCATTCACTTCCAAGCTTCTGCTGAAATTCCACAATATTCTGCAGATTCTGCTAAAGCTTTTCGATGGCACTTCTAATGTCGCAATCACACAAACTATTGATATGCCAATCCGTTTTCTGTCCAGCAAAAATCAGGTTGTTGCTATGTATGTAACACTGCTTGATTATAGCTGCTCCATCATGGTGGGACACAACTGGCTCACCCACTACAATCCATTGATTGACTGGGTATTGGGTAGTATACTGTTCCACATTCCTCAGCAGCAAGATTCAATTCTGATGTCACTCTCCACAAAATACACCTCTGTGGTCTCCAGAATCCTGAAATCCAATCATGTGGACACCCCTCCGACATCTGTACAAGACTCACCTATTGACCTAGTCCCTGCTTCTGTGTTTGCTCGCCTTTGCAAACTGGACAATGAGGAGATCTTTCAGTGCATAACTCCGAAAGGAAAATCTGCTTCAGTCATCAACGCTTCCCCAAACCCCGATCTGATGGCCAATCTCGATGGTGTTCCATTGGAATATCACGAGTTTTCCAACATCTTCAGTAAGAAGAAAGTGGAAATTCTCGCTGACCACCAACCATATGATCTCAAGATTGACTTGATAGAGGGAGAGAGTCCCCCCTTGCAAACCATTTATTCACTATCTCCAGTTGAGCTAGAAACACTCCAAAAGTTCATTGACGAGGCCCTAGCCATAGGATTTATCCACCCTTCACTTTCTCTGCATGGTGCTCCAGTACTGTTTTCGAAGAAGAAATTAGGCAGACTTTGACATTGCATCAATTTCTGTGGTCTCAACAAGATCACAAAAAAAGACGGATATCCGCTTCCCCAACTTTCTGACTTGCTGGAAAGGCTTGGAAAAGTGTGGATTTACAGCAAAATCAATCTCTAACATGCTTACCATTTAGTCTGCATTAGAGAGGGCGACAAGTGGAAAACCACCTTCAGGACCCAATATGGTTCCTTTGAATGGTGTGTTATGCCCTTCGGTCTCACTAACGCACCAGCCACTTTTCAGTGATTTGTTAACAATATTTTTGGCAACATGCTTGAATCCTCATCTATTTGGACAACATCCTAGTAGATCCTAGTCTATTTGTAAGAATGTAGATTCTTACAGTAGCATATATGCTACTATTTAGGACATATAAGTCACCAGAGTGACTTATGGGGTTTGTATTATATAAGCCACCCACAAGGGGTGCCTGTAGATAGTGGACAACTATACAGTTGTCCACAAGTAGATTACATAAGAATACTTTTTTACTTGTAAACCACACTGTCGCAGACACCAATAAATTTATTGGCTCAGTCTGTTTGTGTGAAACAATGAAGTTCTTACACTTTTTTGACTGCCAATACTATTGGCAGCACTGCAATAAAGAAAAGATCAACCAATCTTTGTTACCCAGAAACCGATGAGTTTAACACTCACCGGAATCTTTGGAAACAGTAAACAAGACATTTACTGTTTATTCTTCTAAATTCAAGAGAAGAACACCACAGTGTGGCTGATAGATCGTAGATCTATGGCATCGATAAGGAATTGAAAGCCAAACGTCTAGATCCAGAGAGGATCCAGATACGTCTGGAGCCGCAACCAAGGGCCCAGACAGGAGAACTGAGTCTGCCCCACCATGGACAGGCGAATGGGAATGCTGACGAGGGTAACTAGTCCTCGTAATACTACGACGCCATAGTTTCCGACTCTAGGAGTCGAAAGTGACTATTGGCGGATCCAAGAAGATCTGCACCGGAGGAATCA
>MU134507.1:80367-147985 GCA_015039355.1 Ramaria rubella
ATTGAGGTCGAACCTCAATGATCAGGTCGCTACTCGGTCCTAGAGTAGATGCTTGGTAAGACCAAGTAGAAGAAAGGGTTTCAGTATGTATATTAAATGCAGTGTTGCTCCTTTAGTAAGCAGTAGTAACCCATATACGCCAGATTAATCTGAGCGTACTTTGAAACCATCATAGGAGGCTCGGCACTCGAGACCCCCATTGAGTTCAAAGTGGCATCTTGACCTTAACAGGTGAAGATATTGACTCATACCGGGTTATATTAACCCATGGTTAAAGAAACGGGTAGGGAATCCATTCCTGTCCAAGGAACATCTGTCTATATGATCGACAGGTTGAAGCATGCAGCAAGGAACTACCGCAGACCATAATCGTCACAGACAGACGACATGAGCCGAGTACTACTAACGTAACACTCGTCGTTAGTTCAAGGTGTTGTGAACAACACGCTTGACGGCGTGAGGAGATTTACATCATAGGTGACTATCGTGGACGGGTTATGCCCCGTTCATAGGCGACAAGTTAAACTTGCCACGTATAGGACACCAGCGCGACTGACTCGACAAGTCACGTTTGAGATGGTAACCCTTAAAGAGTCGGGTTAGGAAGACTAGTGAGACGTGATGGCACAGCCTCATAAACGGGATGTCTTGTTAAACGAGCAAGACAGCGAGGTAGGCAGACACCCCACCTTACGACACCTGTACTCGTCGAAGTACGGGTAATATGCGACGTTAAGGGAGGTCTTATACCTCCGCTTAAACCTCAGCGCTAGGCTATAATAGCTCAGTCCATGAGGTACGTTGGCATGATGGAGAAACTCCATATTGGTGCACTGAACAGCGCGTCAGTGAGAGCAGCATCAACCCTGATCTACGTGGTACCTGCACTCAGACAGTTAGTGCTGGTCATTTATCAGCACTGGGAAGCTAAGACCGTTACCTGGTTGTTTCAGGTAAGGTTATCTGACGGTGTCAGATAGTCCATAGCCGTCCCATACGTTATTGGGACGACCAGCAGATAACAGGAAGAAACGTCGGACTGTCCGACGTGTCCTAGGTGTCTTGTTGAGATACAACCGACGGTAAGGACTGGTGGTCATGCTAGTGGACTACATGAATAGTCAAAACTTAACGGGGTTTCACCGGTTGATGAGATACACGTACTAGCTACTAATAGAGCTGGTAAGAGGAGGGGAACCTTTTTTGAAGGGTCCCTTCTGTGTGATGTAGAAAGAACTTGACCAAGAAACAGGTTTGGTCAGGCAAAGAGTGGGGTTTAGCTCCCACTCGGAGTCCTAAACGGTTGTGAAAGAACTCATAACCTAAACAAGACATCGGTAACCGATACCGAGTAAAATCCAGTTTGAGTGCAAGATGTGCACTCACATCTGAGAGACTCAGACGTGGGCTACAACATCGATCATGTAACAGGAGGAGTAGTGGAAGGTGAACACACCCTCCAAGAAGGGGACGAACGAAGTAGGCGACACGTAGATACTGTGCGACGAGACAGCGTAGAACATTAACAACGCTGGTAGCGCGACGTCGGTAAACATAAAGATGCTTAGATAGGTAACCCTCTTTAAGAGGAAGACCCAGATCGGTGCGTAGACGTAGCTGTATCAGAAGACGACCCACTACAAGTGGGACGAACAGTAAGAGCATCATCGCGATGTCTGTCAGCCGATGAAACAAGAGGTGGGGACCATGTACATGGCACCATATCAACTTAGACCTCTCTTTAAGGGTGGTCGTGTGGACAGACAACCTGTCTACGACAACACAGAGGTTCATAAGCTCTGGAAACAATAGGCAGTGGTCACACTTGACCACTGGATCGTCGAATAGGAGGGTGAAGTATTCACGAAACTCCTATCGTTAACAGAGCACGAGTACGCAAAACATTGCGACAACACGTCCTGACTTGAAGAAACTATCTTTCAAGTAAGATGGACATTGGGAGATGTCACCTGGGAACCACTCTCTGCATGCAGAGAGTTAGAAGTGCTAGATGCCTATCTAGAACTAAGGGGAGTTAGGAAGCCGCTGGAGCTTCCTAGTCATGCCTCATAAGGCATGAGAAAGATGACAAGGAGTCCTTAATAAAAAGGACTCGACATGAACATGATTCGTGTCGACGATTCGTGTGACGCAACGGCGTCACGTGAACTTAGTCACATGACACATTGGGCACACTCACTCTGATTTTAAGCGACAATTTCATCACCACTTCAAGGTTTTTTTGCCATCCACTACCACACTCGCACCAGTGCGAGTGTCAAACGAATGATTATCCATGGATGCCGAAGCATCCCAAACACACCACTCAGCAGAGGCACTACCTAGTGCCTCTGAGCAATTTGCGATGCTCCAAAAGGAGCAATGCTGGACTGTGCATGGTGTCAAGGATGCCATTGCCATCATCCACTGCGACTCCTGTCTGGAGTGCAACGTGTATGCACAGCATTTGCTGCAAGCCACAAAACTGCAGCTCATCGACCCCCAAATGCGTGACATCGAACGCGCATTAAAAGTGGCCTGGCCACCATTGCTTGCTGAGATGGCACGTCCTTTTGTTAAGGACACAGTATCCTCCTATAAGGAGGATGTACACAAGCTCAACTCAGAGCTTGACAGGCTACGCGCCGCCCTTGATAAAGAGCGGCAAATTAATTGCGAAATGGTGGATAAAATATCTGCCATGAAGTCGGCGCAATCAGCACCGAATATAATTGATCTAACCTTGTTGCCAGAATCAATGACGGACTCAGTGAGTCCGTCTACGACCACTACTGGAGCCTCACCGGGAGGACCCACCCGATCCAGTCGCAGGACTGCATCCAAACAGCAAACACTGGCGGCGCCGTACCCAGCGTCACTGCATGTTCGCATCGCCCCCACCATAGGCGACCTGCCTGCAATGCAGACGGGATTTTTACCCTGCCCATTGGGCAAGGCACCACACCCCACTGTGGTGCACACCAGTTGTCGACCCACTGTGTGGTTCGACAAATGCCAGCTCAATGACCCAAACTTCGTTGAGCAGCTCACGCTTGCGCACGCGACATTTGCCCTGTCGTGCAGCCCTATGCAGCATGCTATCATTAAGCGTGCTGATTGTGAGCAGCGACTCGCTACTCAAACACCAGTGTTCGAGATCGCGCATGATATGCCTCCCAATCTTAGGGATGCGTTGCGCATGATCGAGTACTCCCCAGAGGGAGTATCACCCGCCATTTGCAGGAACAGCGACCACACCCTCCAACTGGAGGATGTTGACATATGGGTATGGCTTAAACTCATTAAGCCAAAGAAAGACAGCCTGGTCTTTCTTCAAAAGCTAATGGAGCTTTTCACCGTCTGTGGCCAGTGGGCCAATCTTGCCAGCTCAAACTGGCGGCAAGATCTATCAGCGCTGCTGTCCACCAGTGTCGATAAGGCGTTTGAGTGGAAATGCCCCCACGAGAGTACGACTCTCGAGGAACTAGCCAAATGGCTAGGAAACCAGGTGGGGGTAGATCCCGGTAGGGCTCACATCAACATTGAGCCCTACTTTCTCTGTGAGCAGAGCAAGGTCTGCTACAACGAGACCACGCAGAGGGTCCTCGACGCTCGTGAAGGCCGGACAGTCACCGGCCTTCATACACCCATGACCCCTCGCCCCCCAGGCTTCTGGGGAGCGCTGTCAACTTCAGACGATGATTCGTCCGTGGACAGACATGGTGGAGGGCCACACCACTCGAAGGCATGTACGTACGTGCCGACGACGGAACCATCCACCCCGTCTTCCACTCACCCGGAATCCGCTACCACAGCAGATGATACTACTATGGAGGTCAACCCAGCCGACTCCTTGTACTACGACAACACCGTCGAAGTAGCCGCGCAGTCATCATCAACTGCGCTTGCACCTATAGATGCTGATCCGCCATCAGCATAACGGTTCCCAAACCTGCCTGAGGTTTGGTCTGTGGGGAGGGTGTAAGAATGTAGATTCTTACAGTAGCATATATGCTACTATTTAGGACATATATCACCAGAGTGACTTATGGGGTTTGTATTATATAAGCCGCCCACAAGGGGCGCCTGTAGATAGTGGACAACTATACAGTTGTCCACAAGTAGATTACATAAGAATACTTTTTACTTGTAAACCACACTGTCGCAGACACCAATAAATTTATTGGCTCAGTCTGTTTGTGTGAAACAATAAAGTTCTTACACTATTCCAACAATCTGGAAGAACACTGAGAAAATGTCCATGAAGTTCTCCGACGTCTCTGAAAAAACCAACTTTACGCAAGATCTGACAAGTGCAATTTTCACAAGAATATCTCAGATACATGCTCTCCCCCAAAGGACTTTCAATGGCAGACAACAAGATCAAAGTGATTCAAGAATGGCCCAAACCAAGAAAAGTAAAAGACATCCAATCCTTCCTAGGTTTTGCAAACTTTTACTGACACTTCATTCATAATTACTCTGATATCACAATTCCACTTACCTGACTAACCCAAAAATCCATAACTTGGAATTTTTCTGATGAGTGTCGGAAAGCCTTTGAAACACTTAAAAAAGCCTTCACCACAGCTCCAATCCTTACACATTGGATTCCCAATTGTCAACTCATCGTGGAAACCGATGCTTCTGACTATGCCCTTGTGGCAATCCTCTCCATCATTTCTCCAGAAGATGACAAAATTCACCCTGTAGCTTTTCATTCTAGGACTTTCACTGCCCTGGAATTAAACTATGATGTTCATGACAAGGAATTACTTGCGATTTTTGAAGCTTTCAAGGTTTGGTGACACTACCTCGAAGGCTCCAGTTCCACCATTGATGTTAACTGATCACAAAAACCTCAAATACTTTGCCACAACCAAGCTTTTAACCTGACAACAAGTCTGATGGTCGGAATATTTATACCAGTTTAACCTCATTATCTGATTCCAACCCAGAAAACTCAGAACAAAACCTGACTCTTTAACTAGACACTGGGACATCTATCCTAAAGAGGGGAGTAGCGACTATGCCAGCATTAATCCGCACAATTTCTGCCCAGTCTTCACTAACAAACAGCTGTCATCATCTCTCCGAGCCACATCCCTTAATGTTACAGTTCTCCGTGCAGTTACCATCATGGATTTTGAGAAACTTCACGAAGAAATCCAACAATCCATTGCCTCCAATCCTGCAATTTCTGATTATCCCACAAATCTTCTGACTCCCTGATGGTCAGTTGATCCTCAAGGACTTCTCCGACTCGACAACCAAGTCTATGTTCCCAACAATCTCCCACTCTGTGTTAAGGCATGACACGAGTGAATCCACGGATTATCCGTGGGTATACCCATGGGTATTTCAGTTCCCCAAAGCTTTACCCATATCCGGGGCAGTATCCGGGCCCCAGATATCCAAATCCACAGGTACGGATCACAGGTACCTACAGGTACACCTATCGAAAGTTTGAATAAAATACAACTTAGGCTGATGACTTGTACATGTGATGGCTGTAAGTCTCTTCATAGCTTGTCATGTGATTAGAGAACTTGTGTCATCAAAATAGACCGTTGAGAAGGCTGAGACTGTGAGCACGGAACGGGACGACGAGCAACAAGACCAGACAAAACAGCTCAGGCACGTCGCAGTCTGTGCTGTCGTCTGAGTCATTGTCCCCATTGACGCGCCGTGTCCCCGCTCCCGATCGTGAGACAGCTCACTGAGCCTCACTGTCGCATGCCGCCATCAAAAATGTGGTATGTACTTACTATCACCATCTTGACTTAAGCTGTTACTTGCTTGATCTGACTCCAATGGGTCGGTTGCTGCCTGGGTGAAGGCTCTAATCCAACCTTTTCATACCTTGGTCGCAGGCGTACGTGTCTCCCACTGAGTGGGAGACACGTATGCTTGCGACAAAGGTCAGAAAGCTATACTGTCGGACTCCGAATATTGGTCACGTGAGCCTCAGATATCTGCCGAAATACCCATGCGTCCTGCAGGCCAGACCTGTATCTGGGCCTTATCCATGGGAAACGGATATCCAAATCCACGGATGGGATACCCATGGGTTTCCCACAGATGGATCTGTGAAAAACCCATGGGTAATCCGCACTCATGTCATGCCTTACTCCATGTTCTACAATATCTGCATGATCATCAAATCTCTGGACATTTCAGTCAAAACAAGACACTCAGCAATATCCAATGTGAACACACATGGCCAAAACTCCACAACTTCATGATTTCCTATGTCAAATCCTGTACAATGTGTATGTGATCAAAAGCCCAACAACATTGGCCTTATGGACTCCTTAAACATTTACCGATTCTGCCAAGACCATGGAATTCCATATCCTTGGATTTCATTGAGCCACTTCTGCTTTCATTGAGTTTTGACAGCATCCTTGTCATCATTGACAGACTCACAAAACAAGCCATATTCATTCTGACAGTCACAACAATCACTTCTCCCATGCTTGCTCAACTCTTTGTTCTCCATGGCTTCTCTAAACATGGTGTACTGACCCATGTCACCTCTGATAGAGGTTCAAAATTTGTGTCCTCATTTTTCCGCACACTTGGAAAGGCACTAGACATGAATCTCCACTTCACTTTTGGTTATCACCCCGAAGGTGACAGTCAGACCAAACAAACAAATCAGACCCTTGAGCAATATCTCTGCATTTATTGTAACTATCAACAAGACAATTGGGCTGAACTTCTTCCAATCGCAGAATTCACCTATAACAATGCTCAGAATGCAACAACAGGAGTTTCTCTGTTCTTCACCAACAAAGGTTATAATCCCAACATCTCCATACATCCCAAACGTGACCTCATTTCATCCCATGCAAAAGACTTCACAGTCAACTTAGACAAACTCCACCAAGAACTCCAAAAAAGAATTTCCAATGTGCAATCCTGATATAAGGAACCTGCAAACAAGAAGCATTCTCTGGCTCTGGACTTCAAAGTGGGTGACAAAGTCTTTGTCAAAGTTGAATTTTCTGCACAACCTGACCTTCCAAGAAGCTTGGCAAAAAATACCTCAGACCTTTTGAAATCATCGCACCCACAGGTACCAGTAATTGAGCCCTAATTCTCCATTTACCTGACAGCATGCATACTGTTCATCCATCCTTCCATGTTTCCATGCTAGAACTTGCAACTCCAAACAAAATTCTGAACCGAATACAGCCTCTGCCTCTGCCTGTCATTATTGAAGGCGAACCTGAATACAAAATCGATGAAATTCTGGACTCCAAGATAAACAACCACCAACGTTGCAAGTTACAGTACTTGGTGTGCTAGATAGGCTATCAAGAGACCAATGAAGAAACCTCATGGATTCCTGCTACAGAATTAGGCAATGCTTTGGAAATCATTGAAGACTTCCATAAGGCATATCCCAATAAACCTGGTCCAATCCTGCCTTAACTTTTTATTTTCATTTTTCCGAATTTCCCTATATTTTCATGTTCATGTCTCCAATTACATTTTCTGTCTGTTCCAAGAAATTCTGCCTCCTTTTTCCACTCATTCCTCTGACTCAATTCTCCAATTCCGATTCCCAAATTTTATCCCTTTCCGATTCCCTCATCCTTACTTCCAAATCCCACTCCTGGTGCTGAACCATCCATTGCACTCACCCAGTTAAAATCTGTGTCTCTTCGGTGTGTTCCTGCATGGAACTTGCATGACAATCCATGGACTTCCGCAATTCGCAAATCTCCTTGAGCAGCAACTCCACTGTTCCCTCCTCAGTTCCTGCATCCACACCCTTTGCAACTTCTTCCACAAATCCCGATTCTCCTTGTCAAAGGCATACCCTCCCATCCTTTGCACGTTCATTGCATGTCCCGTTCATACCATTTGTTATTGGCAAACAAAATAAATCCTGAACCTGACATCCCATGCAGCAATACTTTTCATGCCCAATCCAATTCAATGCAGACTGGTGCACTTTCCAATGAGTAATGGCTCCATCCACTACATCACTTTTCCTTCTCGGAATTCTGTCCTCCATTTCCTTTTTGGCCTTTCTCTCATCTTTTTCCACCTTTTTCTGCTCTGACTTCCTCCGCTCCAATTTTTCCACCACTTCCTGTTGCAACTCCGAAATCTTGCAGATCTGCCTCTCCAGATCATTTTCCAATCCCAACTCATCTTTGGAAAGGAGATCTTCAATTGAGATAATCGGCAGCATTGACATTGAGCTTAGAGGGGAGTAGAAACAAGAGGATCAGAAGTTTGGCAAGTTGAATCCCATCTGTCACTCTTATATATCACATTAGGGGTCCCGCTTAATCACCAAACCAAACCAAACCAAACTTCCCACACTGATCTTAGGCCTCAAGGGCTTGGCCCTAAGGAGATACTGTTAGAACCCAGATTCATTCCCAACTTTTCTGCTTTTCTCCGACATATTCCGATATACATTTCCAACATGTTTTCCGATTCGTTCCTGTTCTACTTATCCCCATTCTATCTATTTTTAGTCATTTCCTATCAAGATCTACATCTTCAGTCTTATATCCATATTCATCTTTACCTCTGATCCCATATTCGTTCCGTTTTGGATTTCCACACTTCATATCTTTCCAACTTGGACCGTATCTACTCATTATATACAACTCCTGCATGTACTTCGTTCCTCAGTTTGAATATTGATTCACCTTGACTCAATATCTTCTCATCTTTGTCTCTAAGTCTTATCCATCCTCCAACTTCTCTGATATTCTGATTTTCTGAAATACCAGGACATGAAGGATCAGGAGGGTGTAACCTATAAGTTGAAGCCAACGTCCATACATTTCTGATCCCAAATTCCAAACCACAACATCCCGATACTCTGATACTCCAATATTTTTGACATTCCGACAAGAGGAAATCTAGTTCATAACACATTCCCATTTTTTACAACAGAAATGAGTATGAGGTTGGGAGGGGGTGAAGGGTTGTGTGTCTAGCATTTCAGTCTCCATGGCTGAGGAATCAGATTCTGAATCTGTGTATTCATCATTTACCTACTGGCTGAACAGTCTTGGTAACAGCAGGTGGAACTGCCTGAACCTGTGGTACTAAGTCAGATTGGTGAGGTGGGTGTGGGTTTCTGTGGTTAAGACCAGTAGAGACACTGGTGGGGCAGGTAGGAGTATTTGGTGTACCACACAAAGCACTTTGAAATGCCTCATTAGCAGCATGTGCCTGTGAAATTGTCCTAGCCACTGAAAACCATTCAGAAAGGTCATCATCTGATGGGCATCCTTCAATCATATTTGCAATCCAACTCTGGACAGAGGGCTCTAGACCATGATGAAATTTCATGACAAGGGGGGCTTGTTCCATATACCCAGACTTCTCAACCAGTTCTTCCAACTCATCAATGTAGTTGTTGACTGTACGACAATTTTGATAATGTTGATGAGACTCAAGCTTGGTCCTAGCAGTAGTCTCTTCATGAGGAAGGAAGAATGTCAATTTGAATGCTTTTTTGAAAGAAGCCCAAGAAGGATGAGTTGGCTGGCCAGTTTTGGTTTCCATCTCAAAAATACGTGTGGCAAATGATGAGGCACAACCAGATTTCATGAATGACAGGGCCCATAGGACCTTGGCATTATTGTCGGCAAACTGAGTTGGGCACAGGGCAAGGTAGAGCTTGCACAAATTCAGGAAGGCTTGTCCCTTTTCTCTATCACCATTGGAGTCAGCAGGTGTAGCAGATGTAGCATGTCTTTGAGTGGTCGGGGGAGAGAGTGATGTGGTCATAAGGGTCAACATCATGGTTCAAGGTGTGTACTTGGACATCCGTCTGTCGAAGTTGTTGTGCCAATATCTCCTTTTCCTGTCTCTCAGCACATCAGGCAGCCTCTAGAACAGCAACACATTGGTGGAGCTCATTATAAGCCGCTTGGAAATCAAAAGGATTGGAGTCTTTTAGTATGGGTGTAGACATGATAGGGGATGGGTGGAATGTAGGATGTTATGTAGAGGATGTACTAGAGGGGTTCTGAGCTGCTATGCACCTGAAACTATCAATTCAGAGACAATAGCGACAGTAGCTGGTCCAGTAAGTTGTCAGGCTTTTCTACCATAAGGGCAACCTCCAGGAGCAGTGGAATATCACACTAGGTGTATATAATCTCACAGAAGACTACATACAAGGATACACACCTGGCAGATGGGAATCCAAAGAGAAAAGCCTAAGGTTCCCACTGCCATGATAACTACCTAAAGGAGTGCACAAATAAGCATGCAAACATACCATGATTATGTAACGGGATTGGAATCCAATCCCATTACATAATGTGGGTGCTTATGCAAGCAAAAATGAAGAACAAATGCCAACTGTGCCACAGTTATGTAATGGGATTGGAATCCAATCGTGTTACGTAAACATGGGCGCTTAAATAAGCAAACATGAGTGAAGAGATAAGGGAAAGGGAGATAATGGAGGAATGGAGAAGAATAGATAGAAAGAAGATAAAATAGAGAAGTGTAGCACCATATGAATTTTGAAATGGGGTTCCCCTTACAGGAAGTGTACCTGTCATAGCCACCTTGATGATCTTTTCCAAACATAGTGTCCACATTTGGAGTTTACTGCCAGGTGGTAGGTTTCTGAAAGCAATGTCCTGAAAGCTCCTGAGACTGGGATGCCTTCCAAGTGCAGGTCGGCCAAGGTGATATGCTCATGCTCACCTGTTTCAATCTAGTCCAACTGTATGTGCCACAATGTCTCAATGAAGATGGTGTTGGGATGTGGGAGCAACATGACAAGCGACAAGGGGTAAGCACAAAGGGGCAAGATAGATGGCAAGTATGCACTTCAACAGGCAAATGACATCACCACAGCTACTGTGACCCTGCACAGTTGAAAACTTCAGCATATCATCTGTGGCCATAATGTCTAGTAATAGCACTCACACCTTGCCCAGGTCACCAAATGCTGGAATGATAGTGACCTTTCCAGCGAGCATGCATAATTCTGTTGACCAGACAGAGGCAGCTGCCAATGGTAGTATATATCTGTCACGATGATGGTCATATTCCTGAAGTCTGCAAGCAAGAAAAAACTCACAGAGACATTACATTACAATTACATTACATTGACGGCTGAATCTCAAGGTTGCTGACACAGAAACACCTGAGGTTGTCTCTTCAGAGACCCCTCAGGTGTCTAGATAGCAAGTGATAAAATAGAAATAAGCAAGAAGAACTAGCGCAATATAACTATTCATACTTATCAGAGTCATAGAAAGCACAGTGATGTAGCAATGTTGGTGAGATGAACAAAGGTGACATAAGTTGTCATGTGACACTATGTTCCACTCAACTTGCACATGAGAATATGTGGCTCAACTACGTTGAAAAAACATTAACATTAATTAGTATCAAAACACGGATACCCATGTAAATACCTGTGAGTTCCACAGGACATATCCACACCCATGCCTTACCCATGGGAAATGGGTATCTGGATCTGTGGATGCAACACCTGTGGGTTTCCCATGGATCCATCTGGGGAAAACCCGCAGGTTATCCGAAATCATGGCATGCCTTATGAGTCAGTGAACATCGATGAAATGTCCATAGTTTGGCATGTGGATGGCTGCACATAGTAATTATTACAAGAAACCCAAAGCCACATGTGTAATGGTGTAGCATCCTAGTGTATGTCCACAAAAGATCATGACATCATGTGTATGTGATGGTGGCTTGTGGATGTTGATTACCTCATGGTCTAGACTGAGGGTCAGTGGCCAGTTGGGTGTGGCTAATCACCCAGTGGATGGCAAATTGTGAAGATCTTGGAGCACAATCAAATGTTCATTGTCTCCTCTGAGTCTTACTACAGTCAACTTTATGACAGAGAGATCTGAGTTCATCATCACAGCAGCTTTGGAATTGTGTATGGAAGAGGTATTGGCCCAGGAGCTGGTTGGGTATTTGGAAATTGAAGCATTTTTTGAAAAGCTTGCAAATGAGCATCCTAAGTGACATGAGGGGCTGATCCATCTGGCAAGAACATTGACTACTGAAGAATAACTTTACATAGATGAAATTGTGGAGCAAACTGAAGACTGGTTCCAAGCTGGATTTATTGTCAAAATGCTCAAGGTTGGAGTGACAGTGGCAAAGCGAGAGGCAATGGATGGTGGCTTGTAGATTCAAACATACTCTTTCACAATTTGCTTTAAATACTCAGATATACCTGGAGTGATGAAACCAGTCTCTTTCTTTCTCTGGAGTTACAGTATCTAATGCCTCATACAGAAATATATATGGCTTTTGCTTGCAACTGGAGGCAACTTCAGCATGGAAACGTGCACCATTTCAATAATATATGACTTCATGTACAAAAAGGGTTCTTCTATAGGGTTGAAATGTGGTGAGTAAGGGGGTAAGTAGAGAAGTTTGACACCCCTGTCAAACCAGCAGTCAGTAACAGAGTGGCCCCAACATACTACACTCACTTGAGATCACACATCTCTTTCACATCATCCACATGGTGAATTTTGGAGTTGTCTACTATGAGAACACTCCTTGGCTCTGGATATGGGTTCATCACTTCAAGCACACCTTTGAGCCAGAATTTGAACATGTCACCATTGAAGGATCCTTGAACAATATTGCTGTACATGATGCCATTAAGTGGAAGTGCAGGGAGAACTGAGTATCTAAAGCAGATAGGCCACTAATTATATTGCATGCAAAAGGACATACTGATCACCGCATTGGAAATAGCCCTTTTCCCTAGTGCATTGGCCCTTTAATGCACACCCCATGTGAGCAGGTTGATGGCACTCTCATCCCCAAAAACAAGCCAGCAAGGTGACTCTTGACCAATTCTGTAGAGAAAATACTGCCATGCATCTTCACAATGCTCTGCAGCAGCTTTGGAAAGGTAACAAATCATGAGTGCAAGTCTGGGCACAGCAGTATGCACATCCCTTCTTAGTTGTGAGTCCAAGTAGTTTGATCATCCATTGGATTGTAGCCAAAGAGACTGAAACATTGTGTTGTTCTATTAGCTCCTCTGCATTCTCCTCAAGGTAGATATTGGGTTGTTGGTCAATTAACACAAGAATGAATTGCATGTAATGGGTATTAGCAAAGAAATGAATATTGGCAGAACCATTCTGTCATACTTCAACAGAGTGTGATTTTAGGAGATGAGCCATACCCTGTTTAGTGTACATTCCTGTATTCTTGACCACAGCCCCAATTTCTTTGTTGAGTTAGAGAATGCACTGAACAACACAAAGAGACATGTCTAATTCTTTTGTGATGATGGTGGTTGACTTGCCTAATGTCTATTGTTGGTAAACCACACATTGATTGATGTCCTTAGAGTAAGGCTCTCAACAGGTATATACCCACAGGTAAGGTGTAAGAATGTATATATATATTCTACTATGTCCATACTATGGTATGGACAGCTGTGAGTGGTTGTAGAGAGACATGGATGTCAGAGCATCCATGGGTGTTTGTGGACCTGCAGAATGACTGTACAGTTGGCCATGGGAATTTAGAGTAGCTAACTTACTTTTACCTCAACCGTCACATATGTATCATACAGAACACCAATCTATCTAGTTCAGTTCTGCTGCATGATCTTTGTGAGGTCTTTAAAAGTCTTACACTTTTTTGAACTACCAGTGCAGTACTCCTGCATTGGTGAGCTTTGGACTGTCCAACCAGTTGGGCGGTTTTTCACTCCTAGTCTGTGAACTTGTTCACAGCCAGAACCAGATTATATCTGGTTCTTCACTCTATATTATTACTATAAGCTTTGATGCCTATGCATCAGGATTGGAGTAATCACCTGGATGAGGCCCCAATCACACTGGCCTTATTCAACTTGTCTCTCAAAGATCTACTATCATTATAGGATGATCTACAGTATGGCAAAGTGCTTACATTGACTCCTACTCAGTGTTGGCATGTTGAGCAGTATGTACTTCAAGAGATCAATGTATGTCTGCCAGCAGATTCCTTAATCCAGTTGAGTCTGTGCCTAACTAGCAAGAACCTCAACAAGTACACAATACATACTTACAAACAATGCTTGGAATATTCCTTGTATGGTCCTGCAAGGGACTTATCTAGTAGCTATACTGGAAGACAATCTGGCAGTAGTCAGATTGCAAAGGAACATGTAGTCTTTGACTATGTGTACATACCTGAGTCTAGGAGCTCAAGAGCTCCTAATACAACTGGGAACATTCAAGTACAAAGCATGAACTTTGTTCATGCTTCACACAATGCTACAGAAACTGTAGCATTACCTATGTCTGGCCTGGTTGTTGGAATGGTGCCTAGTTCTTTGGGAAATGAACCATGCACTATACAGTTGCTGCAACATTCAGTGACTGTGGAGAATAAATGAAATCAAAGAAAAAATACATACCAAATGATAGCAGGCAGTGAACCAACCCTGTCCAAACAAATGTCATACATGGATGACTTTGCAGTGGCTCGTGCTACTGCCCTAGTGAGTGCTGGAGTTCATCCACCAGCACTGGGAAATACAGAAGATGACATGTACATGTCACCATTTGATCCCAGAGTTGTGTCACCACAACTTGAGCCTATAGACAAGGAGGGCACAATGTTTTAACTCACGACTAAGTCAAAATTGTGTGATATTGAAACAATGAGCTTGGACACACCTGTGTTCAAGCTAGGCATGAGACCAGACAGTTCTGGACTGTCTTTTAAAACTCGTGAGATGGAGGCACAAAGAAAGCAGCTGCCACACTCAAAATCCCTGTACATGCAGTGGAAGGCACATGAGGAATTCATTCCCCATGTGGCCAACTTGTCAGTAAACCCACAAGTTGGTGTGAAGCTGAGCTACACATGTAGTTCACACATGAGTGTGAGGGCTTCAAAGTTATGGCAAGTGTTGTTTGCAAAAGACTTTGGTCTTTCACAAGATCTGGAAGCAGAAGCTGCCCATAAGCATGGACAGCAAAGTAAGAGTGTCAGTCCACAAAAACAAAGAAAAACACAAAGGAACTACTCACATAGTTCTTATGGATCTTCAGAGAGATCTGGAGAAATGGAGATACTCTTGGTATCTGTGTTTGCAGAATAAAAAAGTAGCTGTGGGTAGCAATGGGATTAGTGAGGAGAGGAAGAGGAATCCTGTACAATATGTACATGATTGGGATGAGACTTCATCTCACTCACAATCAGTGAGTGCATTCGCTGATGATGAGAATTCATCAGAATTCTCATGTCTCAGAAATCAGGAAAGGATTTCACTTACCTTTTCAGAGGTTTTGTCATGGACAAAATCCACTGGAACATCACTCGAGATGTCCAGTTCCCCAGGCCCAACCATACTATCATCAGGTGCCAATAGTAGACAGGGTAGTCCTACACAGTCCAAATCAGGGCTATCAGTAGCAGAAACACAACTGGAGGATCAGGGAAACTACCTACCTGATGAGCATAAGGCTTTGTCTGGCACTAACCTAGTGAGTAACCTTGCTATAAACCCTAGTACTTCTGTACACTCAGTGGAGGAGGTGTCAGTAATGAAACACATCCTAATTGATGAGACATACTCACCTGAGTTGTCTTGTGTCTCATCTTCTATGAGATTAAGCAATGAGATGCATACTACATCTCAAACCTGTACATTGACTGGAAAAGAGATCAGGGATGTACTGCTGGTCAACCCAGTAGCAATCTCAAATGATCAAGTGAATAACTTACTTGATAGCAGTGGAGAATTGCATCACACGAGACTCCTAGTTGACCATACTAGTATGGTCAACCTGTCAACTTTCAAAGCTGAGGCAGTATGGGTGACAGGCCATCTAAATGCTGCTGAAGCTGTAAATAAAACTGCAGTATCAGTGAATTCTATTGATGGTGAAATGAAGTATGTACTTACTTTCTGTGTAACCAGTCAAGATTCAGATAGGATATTCCAGTTGCCTGGAAAGATGATAGTACCTGTGGCAGGATATATTAGTATTGCAGAGGAAATGAAAAGGTATTTAAGGGTGTGGAATACTGATCTTGCAATCAGGCTCAAACCTGGCAGAAGTGCAGAATATAAGTTCTGCACAAGCAAAGGTATCAGTACCTTTGCTGGATGAACAGCAACTCAAAGAGTTGCTGGTTGAGTCTAGAATGCACTCTTGTTTTCAAAGGGGGAAGACACTGGAAACAAATCAAGGTGTCCTGAGTCAGGGCATCCTCTGGAAAGCTATCATGTTAACATTGTGTACTGATTTGTAACATGCTTGTTTTATTTAATATGGCCCAAATATGTTTCAAAGCCAGACATGTATGGAAAAATTAAAATGTTCATAGCATGTATTCCACATTATTACAGGATGTTTTGTTCATGCACTAGAAAAGCCCATATTGTGAACACATCCCGTGATAATATGGAATACATGCTATGAACATTTTGATTTTCCATGTATGTCTGGCTTTGAAACATATCTGGGCCATATTAAATAAACAAGCATGTTACAAGTCCATACACAATGTTAACATGATAGCTTTCCAGAGGATTCCCCGAGCATTCCCTGACTCAGGACACCTTGATTTGTTTCCAGTGAGAGATACCTATAAACCACAAAAAATAGCTGAAAAAAAATGGAACATTAGCTACAAGACTAGCTAATATGTGGAAGAAGTGGACTTACTCACCTATGAGTTTGCAATCTCAGCAGCCAATGCGAGACATAACTCTCACATCAGTAGAGGCATAAATGCCATTATGAGAGAAGAACATATGAGTTCTGGTCTAACAGCAAGTGAACAATTCGCTAACATGACTTGGAAACCTGACTGAAGGGTCAGGTTTAGAAGTACAAAGTTTGCAGAGGGAGAAGCAAATGAGATCAGTAATAGAATCATCACTGATGCAAAATCACACTCACCCAGTGTTATTAATGCAGAGACATGATCAGGAATGATCATGTAGTTATATAGTAAGGCTGTCCATGAGTCTACCCACAGATCACCTGGACTCAGATCCATGGGTAGTCTCATTTTCAAACCCTATACTTGGATCCACATGGGTATTATGATCCAAACCCACAGGTATTGCAGTACTCATGGTTCTACTCATGGGTTTCGGTTACTCAGATTCACAAGTCCACCAGCTCCAGGTTACCCATGAGTATTCTGGTTAGAGTGATTTTCATATTCATAGCTACATTTCATAATCTAGATCCTCTCAACCACTGTTCCAGGACACTCTGCTGAACAGTCCCTGGTGTCTACACTCATGCTCTCTAAGTGGGAGTGTTGAGGTGTACACACCTCAGTTACTTGTGTCATGTTTGGCCTAAGGCTGTCCACAAGTCTGGTCGTGGGTGATCTGGGACCCAGACTCACAGTTCATCCCCCTCCCAACACCCTGACCTGGAACTGTTGGGACTTGGGGACCCATGTGACTTGGAACCACAGGTTTAAACCTGCAGTTCACTCACCACAAAAGTGGGTGTGGGTGTGGGTGTGGGTGCACATTGGCAAGCCATGTCATCGTTACATGAATGATGAGGCTCAGATCTACAAAGATGCTTCAATACCTCATCAATCTCTGCATGGATTCTAAGGATAGCATCAGTACATGCCAGTGTACTGGGGAAGAGATGGATTGTGAGCTGGAGGCTTGCAATAGATAAAATATCCACGAAGGAATTTGCAGATCGAAAAGAACATACAATGAGCAGGAAGTGCTCAAGGCAGTGACCCAACAGTCACTGCGAGAAATGATGAAGTCTGACGCTGATAGTGTCAGTACCACGACTAGCACTCACGTTACCATTGAACGTGAGTTCGATCACTGGGATAGAATTGAACATAAGGCAGCACGACAGAAGCACTGTGTACTAGAACTCCATGCTAAACACACAGATAACCTAGTCAAGGAGGCATATATTGCTGGAGTCGAAGGTGATGCCTTCAACAAGCTGATCGAGTCAGTGAGAGTGGCTTGATCTGCCCTCAGCAGCAGTCATAGACTGAGGGATGCATTTATAACAGCTGACAAATGTCGACCATTGTATCAGATCGATGAAGACATTGTTGACCCACCGGTGCAGCAGGATGTGAGTAATCACATCCCCCAGCCACACAGGCAGATACAAGCCAGTATCACTAGCAGTTATGGATCCTGAACAGAGAGTTCAGGAGGTAGTAGGAAAGCTGTCTACTTATGTAGATGGAGTCACAAAGATGGTGCGAGCTGCCCTTGAGAAACACAAGGACAGTGAGCCAGACAAGTCCATGCTTGCTAAAGCTGGAGTAAAACTGCCTCACCCAGCAGAATATGCTAGGAAAGCAGATCTCGAAGAATTCAAGGACTTCGTCTCAGGAATCCTGAGATGGCTAGGCATGAATAGTCTACTGGGTCCGTCCAGCACAGAACTCCAATTGAACTATTTGGGCACTCGCCTCAAAGGCAAGGCATTGGAATGGTATGCTCGAAATATCGAGCATCATGATCGAGTCGTAGTCGACTGGACCCTCGCAATCGCTGGGTTACAACAGCGATTCCTACATGCACTCACGCACAGACATGCGTCAAACAAGTTTGACACAATTGTGAAAGGGACTAGAACCATTCAGGAATTACTGAACGACATTATGAAGTACACAGCATGGATGATACATCCACTCAATGAGTATACAATCCGCAAATGGTTAGTAGCAGTGCTTCGAGAAGCGCTGCGTCATGAAGTCCTAAAACTAGGGGACATGACAGAATTCAGTTCTATAACTGAATTGTATGAAGCCCCAAAGGCTGTAGAGGATGTGTCCCGATATGACATCAGGTTGTGTAAGATGGAGTCCAGCAGCACTCACGCACCGCAGGCAAAGCCCACTTCAACAAATAGTTGAAGTCAGGCTGTGCCAAGTTTGTCTCATGCTCCCAATACAGGGAGCCATCCTACAGTGAAGCAGACAACATATCATCCACCTAATGCTGGACCTCAAGCAGAGACGAGGCCAAGTGTACCCCAAACAGGAGTACATGCTACACAGAGTGCTGGAGAAGGAGCTCCCGCCACTTCTTGCCCTCCACAGAAACCTCCTGGAGGTTCAGGAGGTCAAGGACATAGCACAGAGCTAACGTGCTATGAGTGTGGACAAATTGGGCATATCAAGCCCAATTGCCCACAGTGGAAGAACAAACCGTGCCTAGCAGGTGCACAGTTGGATGAAGTGGTTGAGCACTCAGGGAGTGCTCAAGAAGGAGAGGAGGAGCCACAAAGTGGCAAATTAGACGAGTGAATGGACGTCCAGGATGACCATGAGAGCAAAATTGGCGAACTAGTCGCTGATTACTAGTCAGAAATCAGTCCATATCAATGGGATGATGATGATGATATGAGAATGCAAAGCTCATATCGAGCGGACGGAGTACATCCGCTAGGAGGATCATATGAGGAAAGGCGGTGCATATATGCGGCGCAAAACCAACTCCACAATTAGTGGTGGTTCAAATCAAAACAATGATTTCTGTCTACACATGGGAGTCATAGATAGGACCATCGAGTCTATCTATGATCATCGGTTCAGACCACATGATAAGATGCACCCCAAATGGGCACATATAGACAATCAAACAATCTCTGGATATTGGGAGATTTGTGGAGTCAGAGCCCACTGTCTATCAGACAGTGGGTGTGAGGGAGCCATGCTCTCTCCAGATTTCATATGTACCATAGGCATCAAGACATTCAAACTCGAATGTCCTATTGGTCTACAGCTAGTATGTGTCAGCAGTAAGTCGACCATCAACTACGGAGCACACACCAACATCCATTTTGGTGAGCATAATATCAAGGAATACTTCCATATAGCGAACATAGATTACTACGACGCAATACTGGGAACACCGTTCCTACATAAACTGGGGATATCCCTCAACTTTAGAGGTGAGGGATGCATCCGCATGGGAAAGGAAGTAATTCTGAACCATGTGAATGCTTGGGAAATGCAGCCAGACTACCAAGACCTGGCTGAACACAAGACTCAAATTGCGAGTCTTAAACCCAAACTAGCAAGCCATACTCCGTGACTCGCAAATGGCTCCTCTTTGCAAGTGGAGCCATCGACGAGCTTACCAGCGAGAGGTGAGACAAGGGAAAACAGCTGGAAAAGCAACAAAACATTAATGGTAGTCTATCCGACCAACGTACCGACAGAATTACCGATGGGATTACTGGCACCAATCAACTGTTATTAATGGCTGATGACTTTCCCAAACTTAGGGAAAGATGGGAGCTAGAGTTTGCAGACCTCTTCGGAGGTGTGCTGTTAGAACTTCCTCCTCGGAGGGAGATCAACCACAAAATTAAGTTTGTGGATGAAACTAAACAGTTTCATTATAGATTACCAAAGTGTCCTGAGGCACTTCAAAATGAACTGATTGACAAAGTTGATCGGTATACCACTGCTGGTTGGTGGGTATCAGTGTCAGTATGTTCTGCAGCACCAGCGCTATGCATTCCAAAGAAAAATGGAAAGCTCAGAACAGTGATAGATCTACATCTATGCAATGACAATACAGTGAAGGACATTACGCCCTTCCCAGACCAGGATACAATCCGGCATGACGTAGCACGTGCCACATACCAGTCCAAGCTTGAAATATCTGATGCATACGAACAAATACGCATAGTCGAGGAGGACATTGATAAGACGGCCTTCGTGACGATATTCAGCATGTTCAAGAGCCAGGTTATGCAGATTGGTGATTGCAATGCGCCATCCACATTTCAACGTCTCATGACATTGATTTTTCACATAACCAAATTGGTCAATCAGTCCATGTATACTTGGACAATATATTCATCTATTCGAGCTCTATCGAAGAGCACAAAAAAGACCTTCAAAAGGTGTTTGAAATATTACGTGAGGCACATTTGTTCCTCAGTGGAAATCAATCCAAGATCGATTTGTATTTGCCCCATATGGAGTGCCTTGGTCATATTATAGATGACAAGGGCATCCATGCAGACACGAATAAGATGGAGAAGGTTCAAGGTTGGAGAAGACCTCAAACATTTAATGATGTCCAAAGATTTCTAGGACTCGTTCGTATCTGGCACCATATATGCCAGATTTGATGGTGTATACAACTCCCTTATCAGGGAGTGCACAAAACAACAGGACATTTCAATGGACGCCCTTGATGGATAAGTGTTTTGAATCCATCAAAGCACTAGCATGTAAGGCTCCAATCTTGAAGCCTATAAATCACGCTAGTTCAGAACCCATTTGGGTTGTGATGGACAGCTCCAATTCTGGAGTTGGAGCAGTTTATGGACAAGGTCTGGACTGGACGACTTGTCATCCAGCAGGGTTTCTTTCGAAGAAATTCAGTCCCACGCAACAGCATTACAAAACACATGAGCACAAGACAATTGCTATCCTAGAAGCACTTATGAAGTGGGAGGATAAGCTTCTAGGTTGCCAGTTCACACTGGTGACAGATAACAAAGGTCTCGAATACTTCGAGACACAACAGCATCTGTCCGACAGACAGGTGCACTTTCTCTCCAGATTCAATTATACCACAGTACATGTACCAGGGATGGAGAACAAGGTAGCCAACTGTCTGTCACACTACTATGAGAACAATAAACAGGGTGAAAGTCACCCCGCAGAAGAATACGTCGACGCAGATGCACGGCTAGATCCAGAAGGAGTAGATGACCAGCAGGGTTGTTACATACCCTGCCAATACCTGATAGACCATGGCAGTCTATCAGAATGGACTTTGTTGGTCCATTGCCAGAATCAAAGGGTCACGACTATTTATTAGACAGACTCATGTCTATGGTCACTATGGTGCATCTAGTGCCAACTATGACGAGAGTTACAGTGCAACAAGTTGTGTGGTTATACCTCAAAGAGGTAATATGCCTGCATGGAGTACCTGAGTCAATCGTCTCAGATTGCAACTCCAAATTCACCTCCATATTCTGGAGAGAATTGCAGTGGATAATGGGCACAAAATTGCTCATGTCCACACCATTCCACCTGCAGATGGATGGAGCAACAGAACAAGCAAATCATTCTGTAGGGCAAATACTGTGCACTGTAGTGCAGAGTGATCAGAAGGATTGGGCCGAGAAATGCCCAATGGTATAATTCGCACTGAACATTTCAGTCAATGCAACCACAGGATACACACCATTCGAATTGAACGGTGGATACTTGCCCCATATTGGGCAAGTACTATCAGTGGATACTACCTTTAGAGGAGTACAGTAGTTTGCACAACAAGTGTTGTGGAACCTGATGGATGCTCACGATGCAATCATCGTGAGTTGAGTACAGCAGACAGATGCTGCAAATACCAGACACCATCAGGGAACAACATACAAGGTTGGACAGCTAGTATATCTGTCTACGAAGAACCTGTCCTTACCCAAAGGATGGGCAAAGAAACTAGTGCCAAATTATATTGGGCCATATCAAGTTGTAGAGGTGGACAACTCCACCTCCAATGTGAAATTTGAACTACCTCCAGAGCTCACGGCTTGGAGAATACATCCAAAGTTTCATGCAAGTCTAATCAGACCGCATATACCCAATGACGACGAATGATTCCCTCATCATGACGTAAATTATATTTACAATTTTGGGAAGGAAAATGAACCAGAATGGTTTGTGGATGAGATCATCACTCATCACTGGACTAGTGACTCCAAGTTGGAGTTAAAAGTACAGTGGACATTAGGAGATGTCACCTGGGAGCCACTCTCTGCATGCAGAGAGTTAGAAGTGCTAGATGCTTATCTAGAGCTGAGAGGAGTTAGGAAGCCGTGTGAGCTTCCTAATTGTGCCTTATAGGCACAATAATGACAAAGAGTGAGTCCTTAATAAAAGGACTCAACACGAACATAGTTCGTGCCAGTGATTTGCGCAACGCGATGCCATCACGTGAATTGATCACGTGATGTGACAGGTGCGCTCACCTCAAATTTAAGTGATGATTTTATCACCACTTCAAGGCTCTTTGCCACCTACCACCACACCCGCACCAGTGCGAGTGTAATTAGCGATTTCCACATGGATGCCGAAGTGTCCCATCCACACCACTCTGCAGAGACACTACCCAGTGCCTCTGAGCAATTCGCTATGCTCCAAAAGGAGCAGAGCTGGATGGTGCATGGCATGAAGGACACCATAGCCATTGTCCATTGCGACTCCTGCCCAGAGTGCAATGCCTACATGCAGCATTTGCTGCAAGCCGCCAAACTGCGGCTTATAGATCCTCAAATGTGTGACATTGAACACGCATTAAAAGTGGCCTGACCACCTTTACTGGCTGAAATGGCACGTCCTTTTATTAAGGACGCTGTATCCTCTTATAAAGAGGAGACACACAAGCTCAATGCAGAGCTCGATAACTTGCGCACTGCTCTCGATAAGGAGAGACAGTGAAATCATGAGATGGTGGATAAATTATCTGCCATGAATTCAATGCCACCAGTGCCAACTATAATTGATCTGACCTCATTGCCAGACTCAATAACAGACTCAGTGAGTCTGTCTACTCCAACTACTGGTGCCTCAGCGGTAGGACCAACACGATCTGGTCACAAGACCGCATCCAAGCAGCAAGTGTTAGCAATGCCATACCCAGCATTGCTGAACACCTGCATCGCCCCCACCATAGGCTGCCCACCTGCAATGCAGAGGGGATTCTTGCCTCACCCACTGGGCAAAGCACTGCACCCCATGGTGGTACAAACGAGTTGTCGACCCACAGAGTGGTTCGACATGTGCCTTCTCAACGAACCTAGGTTCATTGAGCAGCTCACACTAGCACATGCGACATTCACCATGTCACGCAGCACGCCATCATCAAGTGTGCTGACCGCGAGCAACACTTGGCCACTCGAACACCAGTGTTCAAGATCGCACACGATCTGCCTCCCAATCTTCAGGATGTGTTGCACACCATCAAATACTCCCCAGAGGGAGTATCGCCTGCTATACACGGGAATGGAGATAACACCCTCCAACTAGAGGATGTCGACATTTGGGTCTGGCTTAAACTAATTAAGCCAAAGAAAGACAGTCTTGTCTTTCTTCAAAAGCTCACAGAGCTGTTCACAGTCCATGGCAAATGGGCTGAGCTCACCGGCACATACTGGCGGCAAGACCTACCGACACTGTTATCCACCAGCGTCGAACTCACATTCAAGTGGAAACGCCCTCCTGAGAGCACATCCCTTGATGAACTAGCCCAATGGCTAGGTGTACATGTGGGGGTAGACCCCACTAGGGCTCTAGTCAATATAGAGCCCTACTTCATGCGCAAGCAGAGTAAGATCTGCTATACCGAAACCACGCAGAGGGTTCTCAATGCTGGTGAAGGCTGGACATTTACCGGCCTTCATCTACCTATGCCCCCTCATCCCCCCAGCTACTGGGGAGAACCATCCACATCTGATGATGACTTATCACTCAACGGACGAGGCAGAGGACCACCCTGTTCGAAGGCACATATGGACGTGCCATCAACGGAAGTCTCTGCACCAACTGCTCCCCTGCCTGCATCCGCTATTGCAGCATATGACAACACTATGGAAGTCGACCCAGCCGACTCCATCTACTACAACAATACTGTCGAAGTAGCCATGCAGTTGTCTTTGACTGCACCTGCACCAGTATACGCTGATCCTCCATCAGCATAAAAAAGTTGCCCAAACCTCCTGAGGTTCAGTCTGTGGGGAGGATGTAAGAGAGATTCTTATAGTAGCATATATGCTACCATCTAAGGTATATAAGCCACCAGAGTGACTTATGGGTTGTATTATATAAGCTGCCCACTAGGGGCGCTTGTAGATAGTGGACAACTATACAGTTGTCCACAAGTAATTAGATAAGCATATACTTTTTACTTGTAAACCACACCAGTCGCAGACACCAATATAATCATTGGCTCAGTCTGTTAGTGTGAATAGTAAGAGTCTTACAAAATACCCCATTGTTGATTTAGTCATTGGTCATTATGAGCTATGTCATTAATTGAAACAAGGTATGGATGGTGGTGGGGCCTGGGGACCACAATGGGGATGGCATGGGGGCTGTGCAGTTGGGGATGGGCATGGGGGCCGCATGCATGGATGGCAGCAGGGTGTGGTGGTGGGTAGGGGCAGTGGTGGCATCAGCAGCAGTGGTCATGGTGGGGTGGCAATGTGGGGTGGTTGCAATGTGGTGGCAGGTGGTGGGTGGCCACATGGATGTGGCACAGTCACCTGTGACATGTCATGTGGGTGCCAGCTAACTGGCACTTTTGAACCAGTTCAGAAGGCATTCAAGATTGATCTGAGCTGGTCTGGTGATTTCGACCAGAGCCAGCTCATGATTTGGTTTGTTTACCAGTTCAGTTCATAGAACTGAACTGGAACTGAACCGATACAAACCAGTTCAAACTGAACTGCATCTCTTACATTGGCTTTACTGTTGAGCTATGGGCCTCTCGAACCCAGCTGTGCATTTGGATATAACTCTGCCTTATGTAACTGAAACAGCTGTAACCCCCT
Organism: Ramaria rubella; assembly: GCA_015039355.1. Taxonomy (NCBI): domain Eukaryota; kingdom Fungi; phylum Basidiomycota; class Agaricomycetes; order Gomphales; family Gomphaceae; genus Ramaria; species Ramaria rubella. The sequence goes on from MU134507.1 coordinate 105,924, forward strand.
CATGGAGAATATTGAACTGTCTAGATTTTCAGCCTCTATAATACACAGCATTCAACTACACTGCCAATGCCACTACATATATCTATGAGGAATTTCTTTCAAAAGTGAGTATCCTTCAGGTACAGGCCCACAACTATGTACATTTCCCAATTCCAAGACTACTAAATCACATCCTTACCATATGCCCATATCAACAGATTTTCTCTGTAGTAGTCTAGGAATTGGGAAGTAATGGTTTCAGCAGGTCACCAGCATTAAGCCCACTCACAATTGGTAAGCTTGATCATGAATTTGTCTATGTTAACTTTCATATCTAAACAGAGTCTTATCTAATATATTCCCCAAAACACAAACACTTTTTTTCATTGGGAGATTGGGGCAGGGAGTGGCCTACGCCTTCTGAGCTTATGGTCCGCTGTGGCAAATAATGATTTAATATTTCAAGATCCGCTCAGTATCCTGCCAGCGTGGTAAGTGCAACAATCGACCTCCAAGCGAGGTAGCGTTACCCGCACTTAGACTCATTTTTCGGGATGAAAGGGACTCCGCAGAAGTTCTCGCCTATTAGTTTCACCGCTTAGAACACTGACTTTGAATTGTTGGAATGGCTAACTTAAGGTATGTCTTTGCCCGTCAATCATCTCTGCATGCGTGGGAAGGTTGAGTTTGACGATACAATAACTTTCTAGGGATGTACTATAGAACAGGTGGTGTCGAGTCGGATCGACAGATTACCCCACTGCTAGCACGTCTCCCTCATGCTCAAGTTGTTCCCATCACTTGTATGTCTCGCTGTCGCCACTACCTGCAGTGGGGTCAACATTAAACACGTAAACTGTCCTGACGGTGTGCACGTCGCTTCTGACGCTGCTTGTTGCCCTTTCTTTGCCCTCCGTGATGATCTTCAAAAAAATCTGTAGGTAAAATCTTTCGTGAGTCCGAGTTCTCATGATTTATATATAATCCGAGGGATCAGGTTCAACAATGAATGTGGCGTGGATGCACGCGAGGCTCTTCGCCTTAGTTTTCGTAAGTTATGCTTCGATCCAAATTACACTGTCAACTGTTTTATTTCCTTCTTAGTCGACGCCATTGCGCACTCATTGTCTCTGAAGCGACTGGGAAAGCCTCATGGTGGGGGAGCTGACGGTTCTATGCTCACATTTCCCTGCGTTGAACCCTACTACGCTGCAAATAGTGGCATCTCCGATATCGTTGATGCCCTTCTTCCTTTCTTAGCCTCTCATCCTGTGAGCGCCGGAGATCTCATCCAATTCGCCGCTGCTGTAGGGATATCGAATTGTGTAGGAGCTCCCAGGTTGCATTTCAAGGCCGGGCGACCTCAGGCTATGTCCCCCGCTCCCGAGGGTCTGACCCCAGAGCCCCAAGACTCGGTCACTGAGATACTCGCTCGCTTTGCTGACAGTGGGGGATTCTCCCCCGACGAGGTTGTCGCATTGCTCGCCGCGCACTCCATTGCTATTTCGGACCATGTCGACTCTACGATCAAGGATGCTCCCTTTGACTCGACGCCCTATGCATTCGACACACAGATTCACTTGGAAATGCTATTACGGGAGAGGGAGTATCTAGGATCGACGAACAGCACACGTAACCGCTATCGGTCTCATTTAATTTCTTCTAACCAACCTGTGTTTTATAGGGGATGTCGCGTCTCCTCTTCCTTTCGCTTCAGGTGATCTATCTGGGGTGTTGCGTCTCCGTTCAGATTACGCTATTGCTCGTGACGCACGCACTGCGTGTCAATGGCAAGGGTTTATCAACAAGCAGACCGAGATGACCAGAGCCTTCAAAGTCGCGATGGCAAAACTTGCAGTAGTGGGTCAGGATACAACCGACTTCGTCGATTGCTCCGAGGCAGTGCCAGTGCCTGTTTCTACTTCTGTGAAGCACACAACGTACGCCCAACTGGCATGCCTTCTCCGTGCAAGTGATAATAGCACTCGACTTATAGGTACCCCCTCTCTAAGACAGAAAGAGACGTAGAACAATTCTGTAAGGCTCCTTTCCCCAAGCTCAGTGCCAGTGGAAGTGGTTCGGGTTCGATGCTTCTGTAAGCCAGACTTCTATTCGCACTCCTCTTGAGCTATCCTGACCTTTGCTCCAACGTAGACAATTAATTTCCAACAAGCTGATCAAGGCAAAGGAGAGAATACTCAAAAGCCGTGTAGGAAGCATAGTATTATCGACGTTGCAGGCCCAACTGCGCTTTATGTAAGATGCCGTGATTGCTTTCAAAGTCGCCTGGGAAGCTTTTCAACTTGTATGGCTTTGCAAGCTAATCAGTGCTATGCATGTACAACTCGGCGGATGCTGTGGCAGTTTGCCAGTGATGCACAGATAAACTTGAAGAGACGTGGGCTAATGTTGTCTTTCGACGACTAACTGAACAAAACTACATAAAAAAGCACTTTAGGAATTTCAACGATTTTAGGTAGCTTGATTGAGAATAGGAGACAAACAGGATGGTGATGGAACGGTTCCGCTTCTCGGAGTTAGAAATTCAAAGTTACGTCAGGTGACCGTTCCGATGTCACACCGCACACCACTTCGACGCGTCTCCCGTGGTTCTTTAGCTGCTATATCTCGGTCTGGTAACTTTCCTGATGCACCATCTGGCCTCGGTTTTATAGGCCCTGCCCTGGAGAATCTCGCAGATGAGACTGAAGCTCTACACGCCAACTTGCAAGGATTGAACGCATTCGCTGCTAGCCTGGAGACGTTCAACGAGAGCTTTGCGAGCTATTTGTACATTCAGAAAGTGAACGCGTACTGTGTTGAATGGTATCAAGTAAGTTTGAATTATGTGCTTGGATATGCTGTAAGATCACGATGTTAGGCACCTATAGAAGCTTCATACGAGTTGGCAGAGCAACGAGCTGGTGAGCCCTGTCCGCCGAACTATAGAATGACGACACTCTCTGATGATTTTTATGGTAATCTCCAGAAAAGGCAGCTCTGGAGGCCGCACGACGCGTACCGCTACCTCCACCCGCTCGTGGCGCTGCGCAGAATGTGACAACCGCAACCGTGGTGGACAGAACGATTTCCGGAGATGCCACTTTTGCATTATCGGAAGTGCACGATACACCGGGTCCAAGCAAACCAGCTCCAAAACGGAAAAAGAAGGTTAAGATGACAGCGAAAGAGAAGAAAGAACGGGGGGTATGTGGACGATGAAATCGGTTACTTGAAGGTGCGATGCTAATGGACTGTAGGTCATTCTGGAAAAAGTTTGCTCGGTTTTACCGCTGGAGTTTCGTGGGGGCGATCCGGTGAGAATATTACTGTCATGCTAATTCCAACTAACGGCTGCATCAGACACTCCGACGTCAAGTTGAACATGTTATAGAGTCCTTAATGGATGCAGAAAATGGACTCAGAAGTAAGCTTCATTCCAATATTTTTCAGGGGTGGGCTATCATTATGCATGGCACTCATTCCTTGTATCTAGTCACTGATATGATCAAGGGGGATATCAACCAGGCCAAGGTGAACAAGTGCCTCATCGCTTTAGTGACTCGTAAAGTCGTTCAGAAAATTCCGAACCCGGTGTGTCTACATTGGCATCCACGTCGCTCCAAATGGTGAAACTGACGATTTGCGAAAGGGTGGAGTCATCTACTCCTGGAACGGAATTCCATGAGACCACCTGGATGTGTTTGTGTACTCAGCGTGTATCATTAGTTCTTGTATATGACTAAACAAACTCTATAGCATGTGCTACTGATCCCAACATGGTGCTGCCCCGGCGAGGGAAAATGCAGGTGGAATTGCAATATATTGACTTAACAGGCCGAAGCTTGGCAGCGTGAGCCATTAATGTACAAAGATTGCGGCAAGCCTTGAAGCGAGCTCAAATTAACATTATACTGGAGGAGAACACGGATGGGGTATGGTTAGATACTGAGTATCAAAAGATCAATGCCGGGTAAATGACTACGGATATTAAAATAATATACGCAGCAGTACAGTACTCGCCCCTTCGAATATCCACTACTTCACTCATGTGGGCATTCTGACAGCAGACTCTCAGCAGAAGCCGAACGTGGTCGAATTGAACACACAAAGGGTGCCGGGTGACTGTCGACGAGGAACCTATGAAATTCCGCATGGGGAGAGAGTGAAAACACATACGAAATAAACCCTGAGGTGAACTTGGCTTCGACGGCGATTTCGTTCCCCTCGGCATCCTTGGCTGGGGAGATGCTATACATCTTTAGCACGGACGCAACCGCTATAAATACGGAGTCATCAGCAAAGAAGCGGCCGGGACATATCCTGTAGTGGACGTGGTGTGGGTGTAGATTAATGATCTTGCCCCGTGATTTAGAAAGTAAGGCATAAGTACCTTCGTCCAAATCCAAAAGCAATCGTCGAGTCCGGAACACCAGGTTGGAAGAATCGATCAGGGATAAACTGATCAGTGTTTGGACCATAGGTCTTCTCGTCGTGAAGCATTGCCCTAGGGTAAAGAAATTTATTTATTTGGTCAGACTGATTGGAAATGATGTATATACCACGCGTTGGCAAGAACGATGCTTCCGCGGGGAATAAAATATTTTCCATACACTTGAAAGCGGGAGTTGAGATTAGTACACCCTTGAAACTAAGTCCTTGCTTGTGCTGACCATCATCTTTAGTCACAGCATGAGCGACACCAAGTGGTCCGACGGTATGCCATCGGTGAATTTCTTTACATAGGGCATTGACGTACGGAAGATTTTCACGGTCGCTAAATTCAGGCAGCCTGTCTCCTAGAACGGCGTCGAGTTCGGCTTGAGCTTTTTGCTGCGCCCCGGGGTATAAGACCATGGCGAGCACAAAGGCTTTTAACGCTGAAACGGTCTATGGAAACCATTAGTGGTGAGCTGCAGATGATAATCAAGAGGTGTAATACAGTGTCTGCACCAGCTGCGTATGCTGCAGCTGCAGTATAGCGGATACCTTCTTCCACATTCGGAGGGGCGTTTTTCTTGTCGGGCGTTTCTTCAAGCATTGACGCCACGACAGAGGGTGGCGCAGTTCCCGCACGCTGATGAGCGATGTTCTAGAGTTGGAGAGAGAAAATGAATATAGAAAAAAAATACTGACAATAGCTTCTTTAACCGCCTCGAAGGGTACTAGAGGCAACTTCAAGATACTTTGACGCCAAATTCTTGCTTTTCTTTTGAACGATGCGCCAGGGAACCATTCGGGAACGTGTCTTACTACAGCAACGTGAGAGATACAAAACTTCCAATCGTGACATTACTGACGCATAGGGAGTACGTCAACCAAGAAAGTACCAGGGTTTCCGGCTGCTGAGGCGGCAGTCATCGATTTTTCGGCTATGTCGATGTAAGGATCATCCTCTGGAAGTACCTTAATGCCATACACGACCTAACACGCAAAGCGAGTGAGCTAACGCTCGTCGTAGGGGACTGCTCTTTACCTCCATTATAATGGCGCCAGGAAAGTGTCGCAGATGTTCCATAAATGATTCATGAGAGTCGTGGAGTCGTCGTAGTAAAATGCTGGTGAACGAGTTGCTCAACGCAAGTATTCAGGAGTGGTTGCACGTTACATACCGTGCGTGTTTCGTTTCGATATCGCGGTAACGGGTCACTACCGTGGCGTTGAAGAATTGGTGAAATGCTTTACGATGCCACCGCCATACGTCTCCATAACGATGTTGTCCAAAAAACCAGTTTGCGCCCATCCTGTAAATGATTAAGCATGGAAATGATATAGGTCAGATGTGATGGAGATACAATTTAAACATGGGAAATTCGCATCGGTCGGAATAAAGCGAGGATCTCGTCTCGAATAGCTCATGAGCGATCGCCGGGGAACTTATGGACATCATGGGCTGCCCGAACACTTGGATAGATACGAGATCGCCTGGCCAAATCAGATTGATCAGAAGTCAAAACTGACCGGCAATAATCCGGACACTGGCCCACCATAGTATTTATTCCATTGTGTGAAAGTCACCCACTCTTGCTCCTTTGGCATATCTGCCACGTTCCCGGCAATGGGCCAGCCACGGGGACCAGGAGGGAGACTCAGTCCTACACAGTAGAGTTAGATAGCTTTTTCATCAGGAACGAAGTTTGCGGACCTTTAGGAACTGCTCTCCTGTGTCTTAGATACAAGACAAGGACGAGTGTAGCTGCGCCAAAGAGAACGCTCACATCTGAGACGCCTGTGAAATATGCCATGGCGGACCGCGATGAGGTTCTGAGGGCTCAAAAGGAATCAAACGGCCAATCTCTGGCTTAAGAGTGATTCCATCACTGCCAGGGACGCTAGGCAAAGACGGGTGAGAACCTGTGAGAACTTCCTTCAAGTTCGTAATAAGTGCTGCCGCTTGCTCAACCGACAATGTAAGTGGGAAAGTGTGTTCGTTCTATGCCATCCGTGTGCAATGTTAAGAGCTAAATACATTGTGGTTCTGAATCCATTGAAACTGGAAGTTACGGGGTATATCGAGCTCCGAGTTACATAAATCACGTGCTTCTGCTATCATGTGATAGGCGGTACTCTTGGCTTACAGCTATTGTCATGCTGTCGACGAAAGCGTCAAGGTCTACATCTCGTGAAAGAGCTGTATCTGACGCAATTGCAGCCCCATATTTGACTCATGTAGTCACACATCATGGTGCGTGAGTCTAGCGAGAGATTCCATCCTAAAGCTGGCTTAAAGTTGCCCCTTGGATTTTTGTATGTCAAAGGACAGATCACACTGGTTCCTCCTCAAAATCAAGGACGTATTCGAACAAATAAAAGGCCTCGTAAAGCGAGGGCAACACCACCTCAACCGCAAGAAACTCACACCGTAGCCTTGCCAGTTCGGTCTGCTTCACCGACGAGTGCAATCTCCCATAGGCCCAAGAGGGTAAGAGAACGACCGAGAGACGATGTAGACGAGTCAACAAATATGGAAGATTCGGCCCGTGTCTCGCATGGTCGTTCGCTGAGAAGTAAGTGCTTCGCTTTAGATATGTTGTTTAGCTCATCTGTTGATTACCCTTCAGCAATGATTATGAGCGAACACGATACAGCCCTTTCTTCCCTTCCACCACCGCCATGCTATGAATCCATCAACTCCCATCGTCCGCAAACCCCCAACATTGACGTCATCTCTCTCCCCTCGAGCAACTCATCTAGCGACGAATTCGAGGACATCGCAGTAATGGGTTTCGAGTCGCAGTGGGAGTTGGATCGCATGGCTGGTTTCACACTGGATGAGCGCGTACAGAGAGAGTGGCATCGTCGACAAACGGTCGTAGAGCCTACGATGAATCAAGCGTCCTCTGCGTCACAGGGGCCAAGGCGGCCAAAAGTAGTTTCCCAGGTTTCATCTAACAATGAAAACACTTCCAGAGCTACGTTTTACGCTCTCCAAAGACCAGGAGACCATTCAAGTGTACATCCACCAGAGACCTCGGCGTCTACGAGCCATTCCGTGAACCCCTCTGAGCCTTCTTCCCCAACCCAATCGCCAAAGAAGCCAACGCTCAAAGACATTCAGTTAATCGGTAGCTCATCAAAGTTGACTCTGGAAGATTGGGACGTACTTGAACTTGATACGCTAGATTCTACACGCTCTCAGAAAGAACTGCCTGTACAAGGTCCTAGCGTACAAGATTCTTACATTCCTTCATCTGCAATCTCGCCCGTGAACGTTGGGTCCTTCTCAACAGGATATCCCTCTTCTTCTAAAGGAACAGAGAACCCTGTGGGACAGGTTGTCCAAGAAAATGTTACCGATCTTTGTTGTCGGGAGGCCGGCCCTGATATTTCGCTCATCAAGGGCAAAGACCGCGCTTTAACTGGTGACGATGAAGGCAAAGACCCTGGTAGCATCAAGCGCTCTGCTATACATAGTCGCCCACTTCCTGCCCCGCCACTTCGTCCTAGCAGAACGACAACGATCACCAACCCCTCCGTAGCTCCTTCCAACTATTCGTCCTTATCATTTCTTGGCCAACCTAGCGCCACGAACGAGATTTCTTCCACCAGCATACCCTCGGACCACGCTGTTCCTCCGCCCTCCAATCCATTCTCCTCGATCAGTGATCGCATCACAAAATTTGAGTCTATGCGCGATCGACCTGTTCCACCCCCACCACGCAATTTCCAGCCGAAACGCAAACGACCTCCGCCTCCACCCCCGTTATTCTCATCCTCTATCGGAGTAACGGATGCGCGACGTGGATTAAAGATTGAAACCGGGTCGTCTCCGGTCGCTGGGCACGTCATGGCCCCGATGCCCTTACAAGCCACAGATGACCGAGCCGCCACATTCCCATCTGGAGCGCAGGATGTATCAGATGTTCAACAACCATCATTGTCACGGTCGCCTTTGGATCTCGCAGGACAACCTCCATCGGTGCCGCCTGTTGATCGTCACGCTTGTTCTCCTCCGGCCACTGAGATTTCTGATAATGTCATTCCTCCGGACATGGCGCGAGCTGGGCCAGACGTTCCCCCGGAAACCACATCGGCAGTGGATCCTAGCTTGGTAGTAGAGCATTCTTTGGAGCGGCCAGAGTCGCGAGAGTCGAGCAGCTCGCTTGATGGTACCCTTTCACCAGTTTTGCAACCACCTCGAACGTCACCGGGAGAGCATCCCTTAAGTCAACTTACGGACCTTGATATCTTACTCTCACGCCTTGACGATACATCGAACGAACATCGTTACGAGGTAGGCTACGGCCTGATGTATTATGTCCAATACTGACAATGTCCACGAACCTGAACAGGACCTTCTACTCGTCAGCGATATACTGGGCCCCGCTCAACTCGGATCCGAGTCTTCATCGCCTTCCAGTATAGTGCATGATCTTCCCATGGGCAAGATCGAAGTCATGCGTCGCAGGAAGTTGCAAGATGGTCGGGTTAAGCTCAAGCTATCCCTATTCGGTGTCGTGGTTGATCGCTGTCATGTTTGTCTCTCACAATTCAAAGACGCGGAATGGGCTGTTTTGCTCCCGTGTCTTCATTCGTGAGTGATGTTGCTGCAGTGCCCTTCATTTGCAACCTTTTCATTCCGAATATTCTGAATAGGTACCACTCAGCATGTCTGCAATCTTGGCTGGCTAGAAGCCGCACATGCCCGTTATGTAGAATCAGTCTGAACCCTCCTGCTTAAGCATCTGTAGCAACGACGATGGAAAAACCGCTGTATCTTTGTTTAAAAGTGGACAATGTTTGATCATCCCTGTATACTAGTTCAAGGCTCCTTTTGAGTCTTACAACTTGTTACAATACACGAGATTGGGATCTGGTAACAAACACATGAGACTAATGACGTAATGGTGGCAGGCGAGGATGATGGTATATGCTGGCGGAGGCGTGGAGTCCTAGAGTCCGGACCAATGCTATGTATATTGAGTGTTTTCTTGAATGTTGACGGAAAACAGCAGGAAAAATGAGGGAGAATAAAGAAGAAGCTAGCTTGCCTATCGCAGCGGCCCCCCCATGTTGCTCGGGCCAACCTCCGTCTCTCCGCCATTCGTTCCGGCATTGCGGATAGAAGTGAGAACTTCCTTGCAGTACCAGAGCTTGTCAATGAGACGCTGGTGTAGTTTGGCTTTTGAAGGATCGTTGTGTGGGGGCATGAGTGCACGTGTCATGAGGTCACTCAGTGGCCACCGTGTGAGATTATAGTTCTTGTCTATATGTGTGATCAAAAGTCCCTGCGACGAAATGATCATCTTCGTGTGGTCGTAAAAATTAAACTGTTAGGATTCATCAACAACAATATCATAATGCTTTGCAAAAAAGAGCCCACCTGTAAAACGTCGTGACTCATCTTAAAAACAATGACATGCTTCATCCGGAGATACTTTTGGACAAACTCCATGCCCTTGGTACGCTCCAAATCTTGGAAGGTGTAGTCGTAATCGCCGTAAAGTCGTTGCATCATGTATGATTCGAAGTGTTTGATCAGATAAATCTTGCTCTTCAGGTCTGCCGGATATTCCGCGACGCTATGGTTTTTGCGTACATATACAGAACCTTGCCGGCGAGAAGACACGTAATCGACGTGACTGGGAGGATAAGTAATATTTGGAGGGACGGCTCATGACTGACTCACTGTTTATCTGGAGCAAGCACCATCGTCGTGCTATCGTTGAAGTGGACACCAACCGACCCATCGGTTAATGCATAACCCATGCCGTATTTGTTGCAATAGTCGACCCAGGACACGATGAAGACCTTTGGGACTTGTAGGTCTACGTCCTCCGCTACAAACAATCATCAGACATCTCGTTCTATGTAATTGCAGGAGAACAAACATGGATTCCGGAATAACTGTCCTTTAGCCTTGGCATCGAATGCGATAGACAAGGTATTTGCCACGACTTCGAATCCATTAGGCTTCAGACCAAGACCGGATTCAACGGAAGGGATGTGAGCTATGGCTTTCTTGCTCTTGCTCTTCTTGACTGGCGGCACATTCTCCTGGTCTTCAGGAAGTTCGGAAGATGATGAACTAGGGACCATTTGAGCCACGATCCTTGCCTTCTGGGACTCAAGCTCCCTGTTGGGCTTGCCAGGTTCCTCCCCATCCTCCTCCTCGCGGATGTCGGTGAGCGGAGCCTTCAGAGGCGATACAATCGATGGTTTGGTCTTTCCAGACACCGGTGGAGGGTTATTCAACTTACGCATCAACCCACCACCCTCTCGCGAGCTTGGTGAGGTAGACACGATCAGTGGCTGCCGCGCGGAGTTGAGGAGAGCAGATATCGGGCTACCAGGTTGCACTGCCTTCTGGAACTCACGTTCCTGTTGCGCGATGCTCGGACCAAGGCCGCCACGTCCATTATGAGACTTCGCTGGTGTAACGGCTGCTAGTTCGGTAGCTTGATCTTCATCAAGAAGGGCGTGTTTACGAAGTCGCGCAAGATTCGCGAGGGATTGTGAACGTGAAATAGCAGGCCGGAACAGCGGCACAGTATCCTGCGCGGTTGTAGGGATAAACGGCGGTACCGTACCCAGCATAAAAAATGCGTGATCAAGGATTTGGTGGAGCGTCGGGCGCGCTCGAGGGTCGGTAGTAAGAATTTGCTGAATGAGATCTCGTGCGTCGATCGATACTTCTCGGTCGGCAGGAAATTCGTACTGATTATCTCGAATCCGTTTGTAGATTGCCTTGACATCCTTGGTTTGAAATGGGGGTCGACCAACAACAAGAGTGTATCTAAGTGTCCTGTAAGAAGAGATATGGGACGCTAGGCTTTTCAGCTCACAAGATTACCCCAATTGACCATGTATCCACTTCAAAACTATGTCCATTAGTTGTATCGAACAAGACCTCAGGCGCGATATAATTTGGCGTGCCACAAATTGTTCTATCGAGCATGGATAAATAAACCACGGAAATGGAGGGACTAACTCACTTCTTCCTTTCGCCAGGATTCTCGATGAGCGCTGCGAGGCCGAAATCTCCCACTTTGACGTTCATATCATTGTCAAGAAAAAGGTTACCGAGTTTGAGGTCCCGATGGATGACTTGATGAGTATGCATGAAGTGGCAAGCTCCTATTAGCTGTACCATGAAAAAGCGAGCTTCGGGCTCGGTAAATCTGCGTCGGCGGCGAAGCATGTCCATCAAGCTCTGCAAACCAATTAAAGGCCGGAATAAAAAATACGCATAATAAACGCACCCCATTCTCACACAACTCAAGGGTCATATAGACGTTCTCGTCATCTTCGAAACATTCTTTGAACTTGACGATGTTCGGGTGATTCAAAGAGTGATGGATCTTGATCTCTGCGTATAACTATGTAGATGTGAGAGGTTGTAAGTAGACAAGAGGTGTCCCAAAGCACCTTAGTCTTGGCCTTCTTGGTTTTCAATGATGCTTTCGTGACCACCTTGATGGCTTGACGGCCCCCTTTGCTGTCTTTAACTTCGTATACACGTGCAAAACCGCCCTAGAACAGGATGACAACTAATACACAAAATGCGAGGGAGATACGTACTTCTCCCAAGAAGCCAACTCTTGTGAACGCGACAGACCTACCAACGTCATGTATGATCGCAGGGGGTGATGGGGGTCTAGTTTTTGTGTTCTGTCGCGTTAAACGGGGGGTATCAGACTCCTTTGCCTTTTCGAAAGCTCTCGGGGTGGTAGGATGCTGCTGGTGTGTGGGCTGGGGGCGCTGGTTATGTCTATGGACATCTGCGAACGCGGCGCGCCGTTGGGGACCATGGGAAGGCTTTGGGTCGAGCTGTTGAGGGAGAGAAAGAGCAGCCATGGTGCCGTAGCCAGCAGATCCTATTCGTTGCGTGTGAGGAAGATTACCTTGGAGTCTCGCTTGTCGCAAGGTAAACGCGTGCCGTGCCAGTCACGTGACACGTCTGGCGACTGCCTACGTAAGTCAAATTACATAACTCTACGATAAGGTCCATTCGACGTCACGCTTGTGACCAATCGCGAGGGGATGTTCGTCTCTTCACCCCTCGACATTTGCATCGTACGGGGACATCCGGGTGCGCTATCCGCCTTGCCCCACTACACAGTCTGGTCCGCAGACCATACCTTTGTCCCCGCGCATATTAAGTCCTGAGTCTCGGATGTGTGCCTAGGCAGCTGCTGAGGGGTCACTCTGGGCTATTTAGGACACTAGTTGTTCGTGCAGCTCACTCCCCTCGCGAAAGCTCTACCTAGCTAGGTAAGTACCCTTCGCGTGAAGCGCTTCCCCCGCGAGAAGCTCACGATCTCGCCAGATCTCCGTTGCCTGCGCAATTTTTGTTTTTTTCGTGCAACTCACATCTAGATATCATACATGCCGAATAATGAGGACCCTACCCCTACATCTGACGGATCGTCCTCCGCCGCCACTCACGCACCACAAGTCTTGGCACAGACCTGCCTCGCCGTCGTCGAGGAGCGACGCAAAGGAGAGATCACTACCTCCGAAGCCACTATCAAAAAAAAAAACCCACGCCTTGCCATTGCCGCCGCAAACCAAGCTCGAGAATTTGGCCCGGACTAAACCTATTTCCCTCCCAACCGCGATGGCGCAGCCCAACTTTCCTCTTATGGTAGACTGTATTCTGGAGAGTCTGAAAGAGATAGCCCTTATTCCTAATATTCTGAATTCCCTTTCCAAGTTGTCTGAAACTTTACTCGAACTCTTGACCTCGATCCAAGCTTAGGTTGCACAACTGCAGCAAACCGTTGAGACGAATCACGCTCAACTCCTGCAAGTCATTGCCCAGAACCACACGCACGCACAGCAAAATCACCTTGAGACACAAACACAACTCAATAGCTTGTACGGTTTTTCCTTACCTTTAAAGTTTCCGCACAATTCAGCCATCCAACGCTTCCCCATCCTAGCTTAGAATTGATCTCTCTCCGTATTACAAACTCTGCCCTCTCGCACAACGACAAAACCTTGCGACTGCCCCTCAATCTAGCCACCTAGCAAATCCCCAGCCGACGTAGCACACTGGACTGGTAAGAAGCAGAACAAATAGAACAGTTCATCATTAAATATCTATTGGGATAAGATGCACAGATCACCGGAGCACTCTACACTTTAGGAACCCCCTTCCCACCAGATGCAACAACCGCGCAGAAGCGTCAAGTTCTAGCCGACTACCTAGGTCTATCCATTGATTAGGAGCCAGTGAAGCCCGCTACAGAGAATCGGTCAGTATTTGTACATTTCATTGCAGCCACGCTAGCATATCTAAAATCTTCTGTCGAGGGGTTTGAGAAGCTCGTGTATTGAATTCCGTCTATAACCTGTCTAGAATGTAGTTGTAGTTTTGTAAACCATGATGTTTCAAGTTCGAACAAATGTTATCGATTCCCAAAGATATCCTCTACTCGAGCTTCTCTGACGCCACCTGAGAGAACGCGCTGGGAGCACACGTATATGCGTAAGGAAGATGCATATATGCATGTGTCTTGCAATGCGGTATTACCTCGGCTTGTAGCCTGCTAGTTTGCGGTCCCCAGGATCCTTGTCCCATCGTTTGCAACAGAGCAAGATAGGATTGATTTATGTGCAGTAGTGGTTATTGACTGGCGATATTATACAAGACAGCTCAAACACAACCAGAGAATATAAAAGTATATAAAAGGCAGGAGAAAAATGGGTGTTAAGAATGAAACCCGGGGACTCGTTTGGCTCAGACTCAGCAGCAAGCAGGGTATCAGTTCCTCGAGGGATAACACTCAAGAGCCAGTCTCGCTTTGCTGGTATACCTGTGGATACTGGTGTAGTTAGCTCCGTCGCTGAATCAAACGATCAGCTGAAGGCCCAATGAAGGACGAAACTGCTACTAGAGCTCACCTGAGGTCCCGCTGAGTGTTTGATATGTTTGGTTCCGTGAGGCATTGACTCAACGGATGGATTATCTAGCCGTAGTCGTAATCGGGGACCTGGACATAACACACCCCTTTTCCCCACCCCTAGAACCATCTGTCAGCAAAGAGCATCCAACATCTTCTGGACCATATCTCACCTTTAGTTTCTACTTTGTGTGCGCTATCCTCCGCTCCGGCACTTTCGTCTTTCATTCCGGGCGTATAGGGAGATTGTTGACCCCCGCGACTCATGCCTCCAAGTCGCTGCGCTATTCACTAAAGTGAGCCTCATCATCAAAAACGATCATACAAAACTCACATCAAATGATCTTGGTGTGCGTGCGTGTTTCCCTGAACAGGCTACTAGCTGACTCATTAGAATTTTAATGACACAAGACGGTGGCCGCTTCCCTATGGTGTATAAGATGAGTGATTATTAAGGGAAAGAGGGCAATGGACTCACTTGACATCCACAATGGTGATCCTGAGCCACGAGAAAACGGAAAGAAAGAGGGAGAGGGAGGAAGAGAAAGGTAGAAAAAAGAGGAAAAACAAAAGTAAAAAAATGAGATGAGAAAGATGAGCGGAACGGAAAGATGGAAGAAAAAAGATTTTCGAGCGCACTACTTCCTCCCCGCGAATGTGTGACGCAAATACTCGTTTCGATTCTGGATTCTTTCTCTCTCAGACTTCATAGAAGTTGAAAAGGAAGTGTGTAGGCCGAGATCCTGAGCGGAAAGCCCCGATTCCCACTTTTCCGTACCAACGGATAGATCTTGGGTGAAGTCTCGGCGCCCGTGCGGTGGCCCATTTCGTATGGAGTTGGGCAAATGCTCGCTAGATGTCGACCGTGATGGAACAGTAGGGTTCAATCGCATTTGGTGTGATTCCGATGAGGGTCGAACCAAGCAAGGCTTGTGCTCGTGATAGCGGTTTTGGTGGTTTTGCGATCGCGGTCGATGAGGCAGGGGAGGAAATTGAGGGACCCTCTGCCTATGAACTGCCGCAAGAGCCGCAGCAAAGCCGCCGACGGGAAGCATCCGACGATATTCTCTCGGAGGTTCTGAAAGCGGCAAGGAGATCGGACCTGAGCGTTGCACATTGAAGATCGAGGGGGTAGACTTAGAAGGGATCGACGCCGGAGAAGGGGGTGGCTTGGACGTATCATTGTTCATAATGGCTCCCCGCGCGGGCTTGGATCCTCTATCAGGGACGGTATGACTAATAGGTGGAGATAGGGTGGACGGGGAGGATTGAGCTAAGCGAGGATAATTGGAAAGTGGAATAGGTGCAGAAGCAGGAGCTTCAAGAAAACGTGAGGGAAATTGAGTTGCAATGTCTTCTCTGGAGACGAGAATCCACGCAGAATGGTCAGGAAATTAAAAATGAGCATATACACATAATAACATACCTGTCCAGCACTTCCAGCAATAAATGATCTTGAGATAAAGTGTGGCGACGACTGGTAGTTTCCGCCAAAATCAAAAAGGAAGGGAGATATGGTTGACGCAGCTTCAGCTTCAAGTCTTCGTTAGGGCTAGCACTGTCAAGTATTGGAGCTCTACAGATAGATAAATATTGAAGGCAGGATGAAAGATGTCAGAACTCACATGTGAACCAGGGATTTATCATTAGGGCCAGTTTTCCTCAAGTCTGGTATACGGGATTGGACTCGGCCAATTTCAGAAGATAAGATAGAGCGCGATTCAGAGACGTGAAAGAAATTATTAGAGAGAGTAAGGATATTGTCTGTCGTCGGAATAGCCAAGGTTTTAATTAGAGAAATACTAATGAATTCTGTTAATATTTGTGTGAAAAGATAAGTTAGTGATACAACATACGTATTTTTCGTATTTTCAGCCACGTTCGGGAATGTACCCTCGATTCCAAAGAAAGGGGGAGCAACAGCGGCATTAACGTCATTCATCACGACCATTATGCGAAGAGCGCGGCGTTGCAAGGGGGAAGGAACACGAGGGAAGGCGAATAAGATATTATCAAGATAAACCGTAGATGGAGCCACGAGAAGACAAGTAGATGTGGTGACGCGTACACGGATAACGCTGAGGACAGATATATGTTCTTGTTTAAGAGGTGTGAAAGAAAGGAAGGGAATAGTGCTGCGGTATATTTGTGTCAGTGAATCGGTCGTGAGAAACGAGTTAGGCTGTTACTCACATTGCGGCCTCTTCAGCTGAAACGTCTACTGCAGCCCTTTCCGGTTTGTAATTAAAGAGTAGATGAAGGACAGAAGCAAGCAACGTATCGGAAGGGGCATTAATGTTGACAGTGGTCTGAGCGGATAGTATAGAGGAGTCAAAAGAGGATACCAGAGAGAGTGAATCGGATGATGATGATGATGATGATGACGAGGACGATGTGTGGAAGGAGGAGTGATGGATTTCGTCAATTCTACCCTCTACATCATCAGGGTTCTGGACATATTCTTTTGTAACTGTAATGTTGGAAAAGGCGATGGTCCTTGTCTTCTTTGCGACCTGAAGTTTGCACGAGGCCAGCGTTGAGAATAGACGACGGCCCATGCGACCCACAGCAAATATGAACCAGGCCAGGACCACAGCTAGTATAACGCCAACCGCACCGAGCGTTACGTATCTGGAGGCATATTAGATGAGGGGAGGCAAAAATTATAATATATACTTACCGAATATGACGCGCCGGTTTGCAAATGTCTTCTTCAATGTAGCCAAAAATGGACGCGGGAAATAGGGAAAGAACGCGATCGAGCTCGGTAATTGTCGCGTGGCCGCCCAGCATCACGCTGATCACAATCTCAAACATGGAGAGACCTCTGTCGGGGGGGCCATTGGAGCTGAAATAGACGGTGAGTGTGCGAGTAATAAATACACAACCAAAAAGCTCACGTGCGAGTACTACACACAACAGCGAGGGCATGAGAGGAGACTCGGGAAGGAAGGAGATGGAGGAATGTCAGCCTATCCCTGTCGGTTCCGAACTCGCGCCTGATGACGACTTTGAGCAATACCACGGTGTAGCCGACGACGCGCGGAATGATTGTACTAGGGAGCGGGGGAAGACGAGCGGGGAGGAGTTTCTCTAAGATGAGTAGTACCGGGGGGAGCGGGTTGTAGGCCTGATAGACCGCGAGGAGATGAGATAAACCGAGGGAGGTACCCGTTGAGAGCGTCTCCATGACGTGTAGCGCGAAAGGGAGGACGTTGTAGACTTTGTAGGCGTGAGGAGGTGAGAGAGGTTGGGGGAAGCGCAGATGGAGAGGAGCACCGTCTGCAAGACGTGTGATGTAGACGCGGGGGTGTTGTATGTGATTATGTGAGGAGAGATATGGTGATATTCACTGTTGGGCTGTAGTAATTGCAGGGGGTTTAAGCAAGTGGGGGGGTCTCCAGATATGTTGAGGGAAGCGCCGGACGCGAGAGGTCTTTATAGGACGATCGAAAATGTTTGGTGTCTGCGTTGTCAGCATTGAACAATTTGGCCTCACAGGGGTTAAATAAAGTGAGGACTAACAAGAAACAGAAGACACTCATCGCCTTCGGATTACACCCTACAACTTCAGCTGAGTGTATCAGTAAAGGCTGCAGTACGGGCTTCACTAAAGTACGACGCAAGCGTGATGGAGAACAGGCTGCGCCACCCGCGTCCCGATCTCGAACTTGACTATGATGTCCGGGAGACTTGGGGTAATGTTCTTCTTCTGCAACACAGAGACTTGGAGCTCAATAGATCCATTGTATACCTGGAAACACATCTTCATGGTCAAGGCTAAAATAAAATCGGCGACTACAAGAATCGGTCTCGATACCAAATCTCGATCTGAGCTTTCGTGCGTCGCGTCAACAGATGCAAACTGGGACAAATATTGATGATTCAGCAACACGTCTGAAACCACGTGATCATCGCGTGTAGGCTACTGAGCAGAGAATGATGTGGTTGACTTTCCAAAATTCCAATCTTATGCAAAAACCTGAACGTACAGGTCTTCGAGTCATGCTTTCAGATTAGCAAGATAAGATGGAATTATCATGTGCAGCGGTGGTTACTTGTTGGCGGGCATTATCATACAGGGTTTCTCAAAAAGCGCGCATGAAGAAAAAAGTTTACTGTAAACATAATAAAGGAAGGCTCGTTTGGCTCAAACTCCCCAGCAAGGAGAGTTCCGGCTCCTGAGTGCGACGCAGGAGCCGATTCTGATTTACTATCGTCGCAGCTTTGTATCTGTGCGTGTGTCCGAGTCACTGAACCAAACAATTAGCTTGAAACCTTGATGCATGAAGGACGAAGCCGTTACCCCAGGTCCCACCGAGCGCTCGATCGCAGTACGATACTAGGCGCATGATGTCTTCGCAGTCGTAATCGGAGTCGACCTGAAAAATCAAACTTCCTCCCGTTCGTACTGCTACAGTAACACGATCTGTCAGTAAAGATCATCGAATGTGAAAATATACCAAGCTCACCATTAATTTGATATATGTGCGCTATCCCCCTTTCACTAGCAGTACGTGCCTCGTTTGCAGCAAATCAACGTCTCTCGTTGTGACTCGCCGAGTCCCCTCGAGTCACTATACTATTCGACACAAAACCGGTCAGTTTTATCATCAAAAACTATAATATAAAACTCACAACGACTGATCTGAGTGTGTGTTCCTCTCTTTGTGGGATACCAGCACTCAATGAAGCCGTAGTGACGGTAAACAGAAGCCGCTTCCCTATAGTGTACCATATTAGTGACTAGTTGGGGAGACGAGGAGGACAACCCACTTAGTTGAGTCTGAGCCACGAGCAGAAGAAAGAAAACAGGAAATGATAGAAAAAATAGCAAAAATACAAGAGACGAGATCTGAGTGAAACTGGATGAAAAATAAAATTAAGAATAAAAGCATCAGTGTTCCCGCCCACTACTTCTTTGCCGCCGACACTCTACGCAAGTATTCATTCCGGCTTTGGATGCGTTCTCTTTCCGACCGCATATTCGTGGAGAAAGAGGTATGTTCACCTAGGTCCTGAACTGAGAGCCCTCGTTCCCACTTCCCCCTGCCAACGTACCGTTCCCGACTGGACTCCTG
Organism: Ramaria rubella; assembly: GCA_015039355.1. NCBI lineage: Eukaryota > Fungi > Basidiomycota > Agaricomycetes > Gomphales > Gomphaceae > Ramaria > Ramaria rubella. Next base: position 125,332 of record MU134507.1, read on the forward strand.
GCGGCTGCGGTCCAGGGGAGGCGCTTCGCGTCTGGCGGTAGACTGGTGTTCCCTTGCTCGTGGCGGAAGCGTTGAGGGTGCTTGAAAGTCACGAGGATATGACGTGGAACGGCGTGCCAAGTGAGGGTCATGTACATGATAGGTGTTGGTCGACCGTTGTCGATGAGGCAAAGGGGGTAACTGAGGAGCCCTTTGGTTCTGGACTGCCGCAAGAGCACCAGCAAATCCGCCTACAGGAGTGACACGACGCTTTTCTCTTTCAGATGTTGTTGGTGCACAAGAGCCTGTTGTAAAGGTATTTACGTTCAACTCAGAGGGAGGTGGTTTCGAAAGCATAGAATCCTGGGGAGCGGCTGGGTTTGTGATGGGATTATTTGTGATAATCTTCAGCGCAAGCCTAGGTCCTTCGTCTGAAATGGTATTGTTTGTGGATGAAGGGGGAACAGGAGCAGAGGATAGGGCCGAGGGGGCTGACGGAGCGATGGAGACTGCCAGGTATTTGGAAACTACGTCGGCGACAGGGGGATCTGGAAGTGGTGAACAGAGTAGAGCGACGACATTGCTGTTGAGGATGTAAATATTCAACAAGAGAATAACGTTTACAGAAAAAAAAGATACATACTCGTTACCCGGGATGGCCGTGACTGGATATCGTATCGCTAGAGCTTCGTAGAGGCGGCGGGCGACTGCGGCCAAAACAGAGGGATGAAGTGGAGGTGGTTGGTATAGCTGAAGTTCCATCGCAGGATGCAAGCTTGCACCGTCATGTTTTCTACTACCAAGCATAAAAAAAGTCAGAAAAGAATACCAATGAATTGAGAACTCACCTTTCGACAGGGGATGCACCGCTATTGCAAGGGATTAACAATTCAAGCGCAGGCGGCAATCGGAGAATGGCAGGAATATCCATGGTGAAGGTAGGCACCAACTTGGAGACATAGAGAATATGTGGGGATGTTCGGAATATACCCATCTTGTTTACAATAGACAGCGTCTTAATCGGAGCGGGGGTGCTAAGTAGTGCTAGAGCTTCGTAGAGACGGCGAGTGGCTGCGACCAAAACAGAGGGAGAAAGCGGAGGTGGTTGATATAGCTCTATCACAGGACGCACACTTGGGACGCATATAAGCCTGAGGTGACACAGAAATAGCATCAGATCGAGAACTCACCTTTCAACAGGGGATGCGCTCAGGCTGTTATTGCGAAGCAACAGCAACTCAGACGCAGACGGCAGCCTGAGAATGACAGGAATATCCGTGGAGAAGGCAGGCACTAACTCAGAGTCATAGAAAGTATGTTGGAGTGCGAATATGCCCATTTTGTTCACGAGAGACAGCGTTTTGATTGGAGCGGGGGTGCTAAGTGTCCGTGTCAGCAAGCTCGTCGGACGGTAGATGGCAAAAATACGTACGTTTCTATTCCTCTGTCAAACATGACAGAAACATCAATTGGCCCTTGCGCTGCGGTAAATGCAACATGAAGAGCGCGGTTGACCACTGATAATGGTACGGTGATGGCGTATGAGATCAAAGGAGAGGAATTGACGGTGGAAAGACTATCGAAGCCTTGGATCACTTGAGGAACCGCACGAAAAACGGAGTCATTGTGACGCAGATCATGATCGATGACACGTGGGGAGTGGGTGAGAGAAAGTGAGGCACTCTGCTGGGATACAGGAATTTCTATAATTGAGGCGAGTGGAATACTGAAAATCGCTATCAGCCAATTGATATGGAATGAGACCAAGAATACCACTTACGTCCCGTTCCTTTCCGTCGTAACAATCTCATGTTCGTCCCCCTGTTGCAAAAGACCAACCACGGCGAGAGCTTCAACTGAGGAGAGCATGGCATATGATTGGGGGTGAGCGAACAGGCAAAATGTAGTGTGAGTCATAGTATAGGTAGATAATAGAGTGCAAAGTCCGGAGGGGCTTTTATGGGTGAAGATAAGTGTGTAATTCGTAGTGACAGCCAAAACACTCGTAGCGGCACTGAAAACAGTCAAAGGGGGAGTGATTTTAGTACGAGGGGGAAACGGCGTGATGGTGGTAAGTCGAGGAGCGGAGCGGAGAAAATATGATGACACGAACGCATGTCAGAGATACGTAATTCAGCAACATCAGAAATGTGCGTACCTGTGGGCCTGCTCCTGGAAGATACCCACTTCGTAAATTGAAACAACTTCTTCATAGATATATGCGGTCATGTTGGCGGCGTAGTCGAATGTTGTCCCCATCGGCGCGTAGAGGTGTGAGACGTTAACAGGTATGGCAGAGTAATAATTGATGAGAGAGACGGTACGAGCGGGTATTATAGAGGCTGAAAATCTAGAGAATTCAATATTCTCCATGATGGAGTTAAGAGGATGAATGAAGGAAGGAGCCAGAGTACGAGAGCTGTAATATATCTGTATCAGCCGATAGGCCGTGAGATAGAAATGAAGCTACGCTTACATAGTGGATGAGGCCACTGAGACGTCCCCTCTAGTCCTTTGCGGGTTGAGATTAAAATATATGGGAGGTGCATAAGCAAGCAAGATATTGAACGGGGCATTGACGTTGGCAGTGTTACGAACTGATAGTATAGAGGTATCAAAAGAGGGAGTCAGAAAGAGAGAGTTGGAGCAGATAGAGATGGTAGAGGCATGCGAGTCGTTGGTGAAAACCGAGACTATATCGATGTCGACGGGAGATGTCAAGGTATCGAAAGAGATTTGAAGATTGTCGTTCGGGAAGCCATCTACCTCACGAAGATCGTGGACCGGTGCATTCGTTGTCGCAATATCGGTAGTGGTCACAGAGCCAGGAATGATAGTTGCCGTATTTGCTGTCGTAATTTTGTGCGGCGCCCTGGTCGAAAAGAAGAAACGACACAGACGAACAACAGCGAGAACGATCAAGATTGCTATCACAGCCAGTATAACACTGACCACACCCAACGTCACGTAACTAGAGGGTCTGTTAGATGGAGGAGATAAATAATATAAGTGGAGTATACACGTACCGAATACGACGCGTCGGTAAACAGATGTCCTCCTCGATGTAACTGAAAATGGACGGGGGGAAGAGGGAAAGGACACGGTCGAGTTCAGGAAGCGTCGCGTCGTGCCCCAACAGGACATTGAACACGATGTTGAACGTGGAGAGACCTCCGTCCAGCGCATCATCATAGTAGCTGAAAGAAAATGAGGCTGCGAGTAATAAACACGAGACGAAAGGGCTCACATGCGGGTGTCACAGACTACAGTGAGGGCATGAGAAGAGACGGGAGAGGGAAGGAGATGGAGGAAGGTGAGCCTGTCCCTGTCGGTTCCGAGCTCGCGCCTGATGACGGCTTTGAATAGAACTACGGTGTAGCCCACGGCGCGTGGAACGACTGTGTAAGGGAGCGGGGGAAGACTAGCGGGAAGAAGCATCTCCAACACGAGTAGTGCCGAAGGGAGCGAGTTGTAGGCCGCAACGAGATGGGACAAGGCAGGGGAAGCACCAGTCGAGGGAATCAGCGTCTCCAGGACGTGCAGCGCGGAAGGGAGGGGGTTGTAGACCTTGTAAACCGTGAGGTGGGAGAGGTCGGGGGGAGCGGGAGGGGAGGGGAGCATCGTCTCCAGGACGTGCAAGGTGGACACGAGGGAATTATACATGGTGTATGTGGGGAGTGATATGGTGGTATTCGCTGTTGGGCTGTACGTAGTAATTGCAGGGGTTGCAAGTGGGGAGTCTCAAGATATGTTGAGGGAAGCGCCGGACGCGAGAGGTCTTTATAGGACGATCGAGAATGTTTGGTGTGTGCGTTGTCAGCGCTTCAGCATTGAACAATCTGGCCTCACAGGGGTTAAATAAAGTGGGACTAACGAGAACCAGAATACACTCATCTTATGAGAAACAACTGCAGATAGCGTCGATCCACCTTATCAGTGGAACCAGTGAAGCCTATCGCTCGAAACAAGCACGAATGTCAAGCATGCAGACGGAAAAACACGCGTCCTGATCTCTTAATGGTGTTTGGAAGACTTGTGGTCATGCTATTCTTCTGCAGTACAGCGATCCCACCACACGCGCTGGGTATCAACAATGCCTCTGTTGTTTGAGAGAAAGGATGCAAGCCAACGCGTTGCGGGAACTTGCCTCGAAAGCAATTTGAATAACGTCGCGTCGCGTGTCAAATCACGTGACCACACTCCATGACATCATTGACTTCGCAAGCATGAAACCATCCCAAAGTCTACTCGAATGTGAATCAGACTAAAAATTGGAGTTTTATGCACTGCACCTCGCAAAGTTCCAGCGAATTTCCTCTCAAGGAACGTTAACTACTCAACAAGGTTTGTATTGAAACATGTTACCCTAGGCAAAAAGACAACAGTAAGAAGCACAGGCAGCTGACTGAAATGTTCAAAGGAAGAGAGGCGATTATAAGCAGTCCAGAGTTCAGGGCAGTACAGCGATTACAGCATCGTCAGTACAGATCTCGGCACAAGTGTCCGTTTATAGGGGTATGGGCGCCGCAGGGCTGTATCGCTTCTGAAGAATATCACGTTTTCTTTGAGCGGGGGTGGCGGTGACAGTCGGGAGCGTTCGACAGTTCGAGGATGGCGCAACGGGGTGTGCCGGGGGAGTGGGAGAGACACCCTGGAACCACGTGGAGGTTCCGTACACACCCATGGGGAGGCTACGCACAATAATAGTAAATATCAGAATATATGGGTGATGGGCAGAACATACTCGTCATCGCCATCGCAAGATTCAAACACACCCGAATCGTAGTTAGCCGCTGTGGAATTAGTCAGACTAGATACAGGATAGTAAAGACGGCATCTGCGTACGCATGTTCTGTAGAGAATAGTTCATTCATGTTAAGCTTATTGTCTATGAGTAGAACACGTACCCAGAAGCAACCCATAACGTCGTACTGGGACAATAGATAAGTAGACCTTCGTCGGATACAGCAAAAAAATGACGTACAATATGCTGACAATTCCTTGCAGCGTTGGGCCCAACCTAGGCATGTCCATTCAGCCTTTGCGGAATACAGGTGTATATAATATATACTTACGCATGCACGGAAGCAAAACTCCGTGTCGGAAATGAAGGACGTCCATTCGTGATACTGCAAAGCGTTACCAAAGGAGTTTCCGAACACAAGACCGCCAACTGGAAGAATGTCAGAATTGCTCTACCGAAAATTGAAAGGGTATATACCAGGATTACCGTTACCATCCGCACCATGCGGGTCGAGTTCACCTCCAGCATCACCTTTCGGGACGTTGATCTTTGTAAAGTCACCAACACCAGTAACTTGTACATAGTCAGGAGTCTTCACGAAGTGAACGCCCTTCAGAGTCCCGTCGGGAATTGTACGACTCCCACGACCTGACTTGGTGCACCAGGCAACTTCTTCGCGTTCTGTATCACCAATGGTACCAACGGAAGGTGGTGCCCAGCTATTACAAAGCCCCCTCGACTCAGTACCATTTTTGAAGCATAGAAATAAACAAGACACACAGACAGAAATCGTCCACATCACTATAACATACTCAGCAGAGGTATCGACGATCACAGGCAATAGCTCACTTGATCCAGGCCGTTTGGCAAGAGGAAGACTGCGATGAAGTTGTACCACACGCATTAATACCTGATTGTCCATTCTCTGATGTCTGGGGAAGTGCAGAGGCTGAGTAGCCGGTGTTCCAAACCTGGAACAGAACGTGAGAACAGAATGCCAAATGAATACTCGAGCTATGCACCTGGTTGGGGTTCCCGCTACCGCACGTCCACACTTGGAGCTGCTAGAATGTGAATAGAGTGCAGTACCGACAGGATGAGTGCTTACGCGGTTTCCATCGGTCAAGTCACCATTAGGCAAATCGGTGCACTTGCCATGGTTGGTCCAGGAGAGCCTGTAATCGCCGGTATAAAAGAACTGTTGGTTCGGGTTGCCGTTAGTAGAACACGTCCAGATCTGGAGCTTTGTGCCATCGGCGTTTACGCCGTCAACAACGTCCAAACACTTGCTGCCGAAGATCTGAACGGAACCACCGGTGAATGTCCACTTCTGCGCATCGGCTCCCGTGCAAGTCTGCAGCGTCACAGCAGCGCCATCTGTATTAGACGCAGCTGTCATGCATTTGCCTATGGTTGGTATGTGTCAACTAAGATATTCTTCCGGGTCAAGGCCACACCCACTAACCAGAGTTAAGACCAGGTTCTATTAACAAAGCTCCGGTGTATCTTCATAAATTATGCTGTGAGTGATTCATCTACCAACCAGTATTTGACACAGTAACGACGTACGCAGGGGTTTGAGCCTCGACAAAAGTGACTAAAAAGACTGCCAGAGCAGAGACTGCTTTGAACGAGCGCATTTTGGGAGTATTCAAAGGAATGACTGGAAAAGAGTGTGAGGTTTGGGGAATTTATACTGGTCCGGGGCACGTGAGGGTCAAGAGCAGAAAGCCTCAGGGCATACCTAGTTTCGTCTAAGTGACCATTTCAATGTCGGTTCTCGGGAGTCCGGCTGAGCGCCAAGGCATCTTTGAACTGTGTTTGAATCGCGTTCGCGTCCACTGTCCGCCCCCCATGATCGCGTGTGTGCCGTGTGCCTTGTAAGTCTGCACATGTGCCCGTCTGAAGACAGCAAGAAAACAGCCTCAGTTAATGCAGAAATAATGCAAAAATAGGAATTCGGCTCTGACTAGTCAGGATTCATTCCTGGGGTCGCGAAGGTATAGTTTCCTGTACATTCCAGTGTCCACCTCGTATCATGGACTCGTATGGATGGTCAGGTGATCTGGTTTTCAAGGTCCTCGACTTTGAAACAGTTGACTCCACTGACATCTCTTCTACATTCATTTGTAGATAATTCCCTGAAGTACGCCCAAAGGAAGTCGAAACATTACAGAAGACATTATTTTTCAATCGCCTGTTGTTTCTGATATCGCATGAACGAAGAGTTGAGCAACATAATACATTCAAGTTCCTTCATGTGCGAGACTCAGGTGCCAAGGCGGACTCCGGAGAAGCGTCCCGATAACGGAATCATGTCGCCGCACGTCACTCCCCTCCCGGGTATTGGCATGAATCGGGTAAGGATGCTTATGCACACCTCACCAGAAAAATCTTGTCTACATTCAGGTCAACTTGGACGAAATCTCTGACGAGTATCTTTCATCTTCTAAGACTAAGACTACGCATACCGGAGGCCTGGGAACTAGCGTTGTAACAATTTCTTCCAATGACTGAGAACACGGCTTTGGATTGGTTACTCATCTTCGAGCTACATCGTGTTTCACTACCGGCACCGCGACCTCCTGGCCAGGGCTTCAACTTCCTCGGAGTGGAGCACGATCGAACACTTATGCAGCCGAGGGTAACTAAAGGAAACATAGGTATTGGTGAGCGCGCTGATAAATGTCACCAAAGAAACCCAGGGTCAGCCCTTGAGCGAAGCTTACGTCGATTTTACAACCATGTTCGTCCACGGCGGACAGACGCTCAAGTTCGTCGCCACATATACTAATTTTTCCTTGTTTGTCAGTCACTAGAGCTGATGCATAGTACGAGATTCAAATTCAAAAATAATCAGCTGTTAAGGGTGAATGTGCCAGTCATTCCATATTTCTTGCAATCACCCCAACATCTCCCGGGAAGGAAGCATTATGGTGGAAAGGCGACTCGGAAGGAATTAGAGTCTGCCGCATTTCTCCATCGTGAAATATTTTTCCTGAAATATAAAATGGTGGGTTGACGTGCCTTGTCAAATCACTACGGCTCTCCAGGAATGTGCCAACACACTGACCGCGCCCCGCGCCCCTCACTAACCGTGTCGCCAGGAATTCTATGGCCCTTCGTGCCTATTTGCTCGTCCTCTCCTCCCTGCACCATAGAGCTGTGACACGTGTCATCTCTTCGTGCCGTCCTCAGAGAGTGCGTCGCCGGCTGGCCGTCCCTCCCGCTTCAATGTTTGTCTCTCCAGAACGTAACCGGGATAAGGTAAGGTGATTTGACTCGTTTGTGCGACGAGAAGCCTGTGGACAGAGCCATACTCGTGACTCGTGAGGAAAGAATTGAGTTTTTGAGGTCTAGTGGAAATACTTACTGTCAACGTATTGATCCCAAAATGCCATGTTCGCGTGCAGGCGTGTGAATGGTGAAATATGAATATGGTATGATTGCGGGTTCCGAGGAAAGATGATTTCGATCGGTGCCAACGGGGGAAAAGCTAACCATCCCTTTCTATTTGAGAGATCACGCCCATCGGACTAAAAATACATATATATGGAATAAAAGGATAAGTGTGTACCACTATGCTGCTGTATGATCCAGGTCACCGTTTTATTGCTGGCAAGCGACGAAAAGAAAGGCACTGATCACCATGGCACAAGGCTTGAAACAATGTTCCTTCTAATCCACAAGGCGTATAATATTAAAAACAGTCTTATCTTGTCTACTTCACCCGTCTCACTATTCCATTGCAATGTCCGCGATTGGAAACTAGACTCTCGCCAGACAGATTGGCGAGTTTGAAAGGGGTAATCTCAATCATCCTCTTGTCAAGCATTGAGGACTTAGTATCTCTTGTTAGATGCACGAGGGCTTTACCTCACGGTTCCACCACAAGATCACAGATTTTTCTAATGACGTCAAATTCTCATACAGGGTCAGATATTATAGCTCCCAGAAGCTTGAGGCGGGCTATTCATGTCGACTTTTACCCTGAAGACTCTTGCGACCGTTTCTCGAGTGTAAGACTTTCTTCTTCGTCACGTTGCATTTACTACTCATTATTGGATAGTTTCGACCAAGGCACGGCGCGCCGTGGAATTAATTTGGTTCATTTTCGTCCCCTTACAGGTATATGGAAAACTGTCGCCTACAATATTCTAATAATGTTTCGACCAGCTCTACAATTGCATAAAATCAGCATCACCAAACAAGGTGACATTGAAGTTTATCTCCCATGGGCAAACAGGCCGTTGTCCAGTGAAATACACTGGAATACATACACGCAATGAAACCCTACGCGCCCCAAAGTCGCTTGACGCAGGCTATACTTGTTTGAAATACAGGTAAGTTGATCAGTGAGAAAATTTTGGCGGCTCACCCGCGGTTCACCCGAAGTACGTAGAAGAGGCTCTTCATCATCTTTAATGGCATCATTATTAGGACGATTCTTAACCCACATGTACGAGATGAAAAGGAGTGGGAGCAGTCTTGGGAAGTTGGCAGGAACATGGTGCACTAGATATCCTTAACTCTGAGGTTAACTAAAACAAGCTGCTCTACGTATTGCTAACATTTCTACGCATTTCGGTCGACAGTGAGAAAATAGCCTAAACATTGCATGATAAGGTAATAGCTTCATAGGCATAAAAGAAATTGATGAAAATAAATGCTCTTATGTAAAAGACCCGAAGTCAAACGCTGTCGGGATTTTTGGTAGTTTTTTTCCATCCCAATTGCTCTGAGCAATTCTGGGCATATATTCACAGGTCGTCAAACTTGCATGTTGAAATGGGGATATTGCCTTTTTTTTGGTTAACACATGAGATGCTAAATGACGGATGTTAAATGAGAAAGTTCTAAAATACAAAAAGGAAAAAAATACATACCGGCGCCATTGCCCCATCCTTCACATTTTATTTCAGCAGTCTTAAGAACTCTCCAGGGTTGCCACTGTCGATAGTGTCAAAGGCTGTCTAAGAAGTCTCCGATAGGGTTGCCAGCGGCAATGTTGCTAAAAGCTACGGCGCTTCCCAAGCCCCTTTCGCCAACGCTTAACGAGTGGGCGTTCTCATCGGACTGAAAAAATCAAATTGGGAAATGTGCATAGGAAAAAATAAAAGTTATAATACGTAGGACTCCGCCCCGCGGGTCTCGAACGTGGGTTCGCGCTTAATTGGCTTGACTCGTGAGGCTTCTGCCTTCTTGCTGGCAAACTTAACGTTAAATCCGCCCAAATTTGTCGTGCCGTCCGAATCTTCCGCGGTTTCTTTTCCTTTTCCTTTTCCGTCCCCGGACTTAGGCTTATCATTAAACCCCTCAGAGGCACGCCTCACACGGTTGTAACCCCCATCCAGCTGAAGCGCCAAAATGAGAGATGCACCCCAAAAAAAAAAAAGATTATACTTACGTTGGACTCTCCCCCGCGGGTCTTGAGCGCGGCACCCGCTGGTGCGTTTCGTTTGAATCGACCGTGGGAGCCGTGGGAGTTATTGGGGTGCTTCCCACTGTGAGGGTCGACTTTAACGTGCACTCGCTGGGGGTTTGCGTTAGATTCGCCGGTGTCTTTAAACCCTTCATTGAAACGCGTCAAAAGGTCGGAACGGGCATGCAACTGAAGAGCTCAAAGTGAGATATACACCCCAAAAGAACAAAGTACATGAGATACTAACAGAGACCTCGCGCTCAAACAAGTTGGATAGTTCGCGCGTCATCAGATCATCATTACGGGCATGCAGCTGAAGAGCTAAAGTGAGAGATGCACCCCAAAAGAACAATGTACATAGGATACTCACAGAGACCTCGCGCTCAAACAAGTTGGATAGTTCGCGCGTCATCAGATCATCATTACGGGCATGCAGCTGAAGAGCTAAAGTGAGAGATGCACCCCAAAAGAACAATGTACATAGGATACTAACAGAGACCTCGCGCTCAAACAAGTTGGATAGTTCGCGCGTCATCAGATCATCATTACGGGCATGCAGCTGAAGAGCTAAAGTGAGAGATGCACCCCAAAAGAACAATGTACATAGGATACTCACAGAGACCTCGCGCTCAAACAAGTTGGATAGCTCGCGCGTCATCAGATCATCATTACGGGCATGCAGCTGAAGAGGGAAAAGTGAGAGCTGCACCCCAAAAGAACAATATACATATGATACTAACAGAGACCTCGCGCTCAAACAAGTTGGATAGTTCGCGCGTCATCAGATCATCATTACGGGCATGCAGCTGAAGAGCTAAAGTGAGAGATGCACCCCAAAAGAACAATGTACATAGGATACTCACAGAGACCTCGCGCTCAAACAAGTTGGATAGCTCGCGCGTCACCAGATCATCACGGGCATGGAGCTGAAGAGCTAAAAGTGAGACACGCATCCCAAAAGAACAATGTACATATGATACTTACAGAGACCTCACGTTCAAACAAGTTGGCTGGCTCGCGCGTCCTCAGATCACCCTGGTCATTGTAGTCTCGTTGAACGACATCATTCCCATACGGTATCACAGTGTTGCCACTCACTCCTTGAGTCCTGCGTACAAGGGTGTAACTGCCGACTTGAATGAGTAACATAAATATGACAGAGGGTGTTAAACGCACAGAGGGGCGGCAAGAGCAACGTGAGCAGCCGCGAAGACGAAAGCAACAGTGATGAAACGCATGATGGGGGGTCGTGTAAAAAAAAGGAAGAAGAATCGACGACGAAGAAAAAGCTAGTGGAGCAGACAAAGCGTCAGAATAATGGCACAATGGAAAGAGGTTGGTTGACATACTGCGCAGCACTAGAGAGTGAATGACAAAATGTGTAGGAACACTCGGGAGATGACTGGTATCATCCTTTATATGTTTTGTGGTGGGCAGGGATCCCCGGATGGGGGCTGCAAATCTCCCGGAACAACCCTGAGTCAGTGGAATTGACCCTGAACGCGGCTTTGCGTTTCCGTAGGGGACAAAAAGTCATTTTGTGGCCAAAAAGTCTGGGATCGAGACGGGTCGAGACTCATTAGCTACACCCAAGTTAACCCTGGAGTTCCCACATTCCCGTAGAGTGTTCGAGGTTGGCGGTAGGAGAGCATGGGGAGAAAGCACACGCTCGTCGTCACGAGCGGCTGCAAGGAGAGGTTTGTAGGAGACCCGGGTGGCAGCCTGTGGCAGCGCAAGCAGCGGTGGATCGAGTGGGACGAACCCGTTTTGGAGCTGGCGAGGAAATCACGAGAATTGAGAGGGCAATCAACTGCAATCAATGGATGCCGTTCCGTAAGGACACTCTGCCCCTGGCGGAGCTTTTCTATTTAGAATATAGAAATTTCACAGAAATTTTTGACCGTTTGTAGAGGCGGGCTGGTTAGGGCTTTGTAAGGGAAGGTGGAATGCTGGGACTGTCCCACCCATCTGGTGAGCTGTCGGTAGGTTCGAAGGAGACTATCCTAGTTAATTTCTGTGGTTAGCTGTTGTGGTGAAACGAGGATTAGAACACGTATTGTCATGGTGTCTTGTGGACGCGAGAGTGACTCGTCCGGAGTCTCAAACGTCAAGCTCCGACCGAACGGCGCAGACACAATCAGCTCTAAATCCCTTGGACTCTCGATAAGGAATGAAGAGATGCGCTAAGTAAATGGAGAAATTCAGATTTGATCGTCGTGCTTTATATGTTTTGTAGCAGGCAGGGGCACCAGAGCTCACAAGTACTAGCTCACACGGTAGTGCAGAGCAGGAAGTAATAGTGTATAAGTAGGTCGAAAAGTTCTGTGAGGTGCGAACCTCCCTCGTCCTTGTCTCATCAGCTAATGCGATATGCAGTGCACCACCGAATTCCTGTTCACTCACTCGCTCTTTTCTTCAGTACTCGCCGTTCGCTCGTTTTTCCCCATATATACTCCAAACTGACCGATTTGCAGCTTTCGGCGATCTGAATCCTGGGAATCTTGGCTGTGAGAACCCAGCCGTTTCGATGTCGCATCTTTTTCGCTTTCCCCAACTCGCAACCTTGGTTCCGGACCTTGGCAAGCTTTCGATAACCTCTCTTGTGCTAACGCGGAATTCTCCTCTGAGAAATTAGAACCAAAATAAAGAAATGCGTTATAAAAGAAAAGAATATTATCCTTACATAGAAGTCTACCACGTGGCGGGGTTAGCGAATTCCTCCTAACGCGATATTCTCCAGGACCCCTGAGAATCCCTATAGAGGCCTGATCCCCAAATCCTGGAATCACTACGTTTTTGCCCGGACACAAAAATCGACTTTTGGAGTCTTTTTGCCCGGACTGGACCAGGCCTCTAGCATTTGGCCAACTTTTGCCCGGACCATGGCCTGAGGCCTTTCAGAGGTTAATTTTGGCCCGGATCACCGCCTTAGGCCTTCGAAAGCCCATTTGTGGCCTGGATTGCATATCCAGGGCTCCCAGAGCCCTAATTTTGGGCTGTTTCATATATTAACCTTTATCTATGATTTCCTTTCCAAAGATTGGTAATGCTTCCCTTGGCCCATCCAGTGTTCAGGAACCCATGTCAGGTCTGTAGTAAGATCAATTCACACATGTAGACAGAGGTGCAATAGATTCTGTGGATGGAAGTTATGGAAGTTGCCAAATCAACAAAAAAGAGACTTTAAACTGTACAGTGAACCATAGTTGTCAATATGTTTAGTGTGCATGGATTAGTGATCAGATATACTGCTGAACCACTGAACCCATGGCCAAGATGCCTGGACACGGCCGTCGGCCTGTAAAGGTTGGACCTAAAAGACCCGGACATCTAGCTCAGGCCTTAGGTCCATTTTGACCCAAATCTGCCCGGACCAGATCAGGGATTAGGGTTCAAAATACCAAATTTTCGCCCGGACCAGGATATGCCCTACCTAGGGATTCTCAGGGGTCCTAATTCTCCTCTGAGAAATTAGAACCAGAATAAAGAAATGCGTTATAAAAGAAAAGAATATTATCCTTACATAGAAGTCTACCACGTGGCGGGGTTAGCGAATTCCTCCTCGCGCGTAAATAGATCCGCCTGGTCATTATAATCACGGGCCTCTACGAAATTTCCACGTGGGAGCGAAGTGCTGTACGTGCGAGTGCGAGCCACTTGGATCAACAACAGAAAAATTACAAAGAGGTCTTAGGGAACGCACCCGGGCTCGCGCGCAAGTAGATCCTCCTGGCCATCGTAATTACGAGTCTCCACGAGATTCTCATTTGGGACCAAAGCACTGTACCTGCCGAGTCACCTGGATCAGCAATAGAAGTACAACAAAGAGATCGTAACGCACATTGGGGCGGAAAAGGCAACTTGAGCAGCTGCGAAGATGGTAGAGGCGACAGTGATGAGGCGCATTGTATGAGATTTTTTGCTAGAGCCGTAAAAGGGGCAATGCGCAAGTCGTAACGTAGGATCGACGTGAAAAAGCTAGTGGTACAAACAAAATGTTAGGGCAATGGCAGGACGAAAAGAGGTTGACATACTGCGCAACACTAGAAAATAAAGTGTAGAAACTCGAACGTGACGTTTCGTGGTGGGGGGCAGGGTCACAGGAGCTCATGCATGCGGTCTGCAACGGCCCGGAGGGCTTTGCGTTTCTGTCGGCCACAGCACCTCGGACCCCGAAAATCCATGGTCCCCAGGAAAGGTCTGGTGACACCTGGTGACACTCATTATTTACCCTAAGTACAAAAGCGGCACCGTCTCCCGGAATGCTGCTCCTGTAGGCTGTAGCGTAGCACCTGAAAGCCGTTCCAGAATGATGAAAATCAAAGTCACAACTGGTCAGAGCGTAGCCTACACCGAAGAATTGAAAGAGTCATACATACCTAGCGGGAATGTCAGGGCACAGGGCCTCGACGTCCGGTGGCAGTGCACCGGGTCGGAAGAGCACGGGACCATAGGTATTCAGAGGTATCCGGCAGCAGCGTGCCCTGGTCGTCGACGCAGCATCGGCATGCACAAGACTCTTTCTCCGATGCATCACACCTCCGCGTGGATAGTTCCACTCGCCACGATCACTTGTTACGATGGGAAGCATGTGGTGTCCACCCTTCGCGGTCCCCTACCCCCGACCTCTCAAGCGGACAGTAGTAAATACTCAAAAAGCTCCTGCGGTGAACTGCATACCATACTGCCCAGGTGCACAGGAAACTCACCGGAACTCATCACTCAATGTTAAAAACTCCCGTGAGCCTGAATAATGCAACTCGGTAACCGGTCCACAGGAAATGTAGGAAGCCTGGCAGTGTGGCTATATCTCTGTGACCACTAGGTACTCCAGTCCCATTGCCAGATCGTTCGAGCTTCAAGCCAAAGCCGCTAACTCCATCAACGACGCCCTTCGCGCGCGGTCAAGCTCTCGATGACGTTTCTTGCACCAACACGAGCCGGGACGCTTATCTTCGGACTGAAATACCAAATTGAGAAATGTGTCAAAAAAGAAGATTACCAAGATCTGTAGCGACCTAGCCTCAGGCCTGCCAGAATTTCAAAATTTTTGCCCGGATACCAGAGCGACCTACGGGGCGGGGACGGGGGCAGCGGACCGTGGCCTTTGGGAATCGGGGTATGGAACTCCATCCCTTGGCCGGATCAGGATGACGTGGCAGAGCCAAAATATCTGTAAATCACGTCATTCCCCATTTGAGATCATAGTGCCGACACCATCTTGAGCCCGGCGTGTGAGAGTACTTATGTATCACGATAACATACACTGGAGACAGCAACTTGAGCAGCGAAGACGATAGAAGCAACAGTGATGATACGGATTGTATGAGAGAAATGGAAAAAAACGTCAAGAAAAAAGAGCAACGATTGACCTAGAGAAAAACTAGTGGTAGAGACAAAACGTCAGAACAATGGCACAGTAAAAAGAGACATACTGCACAGCACTAGAGTCTACTGGATAAAGAGTTTGTCGCAACGTCCCGGAACAATATATGATGTTGTAAGTAGTGTAATTTTAGAGATCTTCAGGCCTTGGGCGTGCCGCTACGCCTATAGCTTGAGATTTTTGTTCATGTGATGAATATTATACCGCCCTGTGAATTGCCTCTCCCTGTATAGCCAGCTCCATCAATACTTCACTCTCATCTTTTAAAATAAAAAAAAGGCAGCGATAAGGTTAGAAACAGGGTGAGACCGTTCCGGAGTGGTTGACTTGAGGGGGAATACAATCTATAGGTAATGATAATATACATTGGGAGATTCCGAATAAAGAGCGAGAATGTCGTCTTGATCGTGCGAAAAGCGTGCAAATCTCACTTGTGAGCGGTACTTCTGCATGCGAGATATGCTGGAGGAAACCGGAGGGATCTCAGAAGCATAGGAATCGAAATGCTGGTAGGCACAGTCTCATTATAGCTCGCACTTCCCAGTTTCCTTGCCCAAGGCTTATGTATCGATGTGGCCAAGGCAGCACCTTCGCAAGGAGGCAGAGAAGCCCTTATCAAGAACACATGGTGTATCGCAGTGTTTCAATGCGGCCATAACATCTTTGTTTCCGATGCAAGAAAACTCAGTTACAAATAAATATTAAAAAGTATACGCACTGACATTTGAGCTGATATCCTGAAGATGTAGAGTCTATTACCTTGCATGGGCGTGACCATCGTGACATTGGGACGATTGTCACACACAAGATTTTTAATTCAACGTAAGTTAGTAAGGGTACACATCAACCAAGTTATCTTGTCCTAATCTCAATGTCTCGTCCCAAAGCGCACAGAAACGTATCTGCTCCCATGGCCATTAATATCCCAGGAAAACGCCTCGCTCATTCACGACCATATCAGCAAATTCCTGAAGCCTCAGGTTCAGCCACAGGTTCAGCCACACAAAGAAGACCATCTGTCTCTTTCCTCAACTCCCCTACCATGCCCAATATCGCACCCAACAAAATCTCAAGGACATCCAAGACCTCGCAGCGACTCGTTGTCTTACCGTCCGAGGCGCAAACTGCACCTCTACCAGATGAACTCGACGTTCCTACAGGCGTCATCCCGACGCACGATGCCCGCAGTGAGGGAGAGCGAATGTCGAAGGAGGAGAGACAGAGAGCTGGTTACAGCCGTATGACGGCTTATTCTGTAGCCGAAGGAATTAGAATGAAGCACCTCGCTGCATTTTTAAAGCGTGAGCATGCGGTTCTACCGCGCGTCTTTGACGAGGCAATCTACGCCGTATGTAACCGCAATGCACTATGTCTTTTACATCCATTGAATTTTGCCCAAGGTATATCATCTCCCACTATTGTCTGGCTACGCCCCCAACGTCAATGTGCGCTCATCTGCGCCGCCGCACGGCAAGTCAATACTGTCTCGAATGTCTGAAGCGGAGGAATACGGGTACGAAGGGACGTATTTCCCAGAGACGGAAGAAGCGTCTAGGTTCTCGCAGGATGGATATATATCATCTTCTCCTGCCACGCAGCGATTATCGGATCCCCGCCCAATAACACAGCTGCCCAGGGAGAGAACTGACGATCAAGTTGCCGAAGTGGTTTTCTTCTCGTATGGTGTCGCCGTATTTTTCGGAATGGAAGAAACGCAGGAGAGGGATATCCTGGATGATCTAGAGAGTGCAGGCGCGTGGATACGCAAACGAGCCGAAGACGATTGGGAGATCGAAGAGTGCCATTTTGCTGTGAGTGCGGTTCGCCTACATATTCTTCACACACTCGTTTACAGTGTGCCCAGCTTGACTCAACGGTAGCATATCCTAGGATATACAACGACTTTTTCAGTTTGTGATCCCGCATATGGACCGCTTCTCTTCTCATCCTCATTTTTTGCCCATCCAGCTCTTAGATCACGCTCGCATCTACTCAGCTTATCCGTCGCCCATGCTCTTGCACAGTCGACCCTCCTGGCCCATTATGAATCACTAGCCTCCCAAGTTCTTCTCAATCCTTCGACTACACGCATACCGAAGGAACTCGCCACCACTGGATCATTATCTCTTACGCGAGGTGACGCGCTCCGCCTAACCGGCCGCCTCTTCAAACTACGTACGGACATCAACTTGGTGTCAAACGTCCTCGATGTGCCCGAGCTCTTCTGGAGCGAAGCGAGCTTGAAGGGCCTATACGACGCTGTGCGCGAGTATCTGGAGATTGGGCCTAGAGTCGGGGTTTTAAACGAGCGGCTCAGCGTAGCAAATGATCTGGCAAGCAGGGTCTTCCTGGATGTGTGCCCCACCCCGCTGACGATCTCGCCATACATTTAGTTGGATATTATCCATGATCACGTGAATAACGGTGCAATGGATCGTATAACCTGGATCATTATCTGGTAAGTGGAGCCGAACATATCGGCACTGCGAGCTTCAGGCTAATCTGTCCCCAGGTTGATCGTGATTGCTTGCGTAGTGGAATTGGTAACACTTTAATGTTTAGCTACCTTACCTGTCTTAACGAAGCTTTCACAGGGCGAAGTCGTTGCGCGGCTTGTCGTACACACGGACAAGTCGTCAGTGGCTTCCATTGTCAAATCCTCACCAGCGATCAGGCTCTCGCGAGAAGAGGCCCTGCGGGCGGTAGAACGTGTCATGATGAAGAGTTCATGATGAAGGGCCACATATACTGTTTATGTTGGAAATGACTACAATCTTGGAAAGCTCTAATCTTGAGAGTTTATCTCATCTGATGATCCTGCCGAATGGGCAAGAGTTAAATTCAAGAAGTAGCTTCCGCCTACTAAGACGCCGAGAGAGATGAATAGCTTCGTTTCGCCGAGGGCTGCATTACATTTTTGATTTTCAGGTACTTAGTCGTATCCAAGACCAAATTAGCAATTGGACTCTGTTCATAGCGTTGCACATACATGACGCATCATGGGGTAAGCGAGGCGCGAATATTTGTTTGTCACGAGAAGCGTTGTTGTCCACCCTTGTCAGTATCGTATTGGGGGGATCGGTTCGGCGCGAATGGTCGAGAGATCAACTGCTCCATCGAGTGCTGCGTCTAGCTCGCCGATCAATACACTGCCCAGCGAGAAGGATTATTAGTCGCAGCGTGAAATTGGGGCTTAGACACTTGGTACGCACATCATATCACCCTTGACTAAATACAGACCGAGCGGGACTTCTTCTACACCTTCGTCGATGCTATATACCCTCTCTTTCGAATCGGAAAGAACGACGTTGGCTCGTTGGTCGAATCCGGCAAGTGTTCCCTGCACAACCCTCAGCTGGCTCTCCAATCGACGAGCAGATACGTCGTCAACTCACGACTATTGATCGACCATCTTGCAATATCAATAGGACTCTTTCTGTAATCAAGAGAGAGCGTATCAAGGTGCATTCAATTTAATAATAAGCTTCAATGTGGGCGAAAGCGGCTTACGGTCTACGTAGGCCTGCAGAGTTGACATCACTCAGGCCGGTGGTTCCAGCAAAGGAGTTCCCAATGCTCGAGCTCGAGTCGACGCTTGTACACAAGCGATGGGCGACGAGGAGACTTTTTTGTGGCGGCGGGAGAAGACGGACGGTGACACGATCACGTGTTTGTCACGGTGTCACAGACTACGACGGCGAAGTTACCGGTACGATATTTCTGTAAGCCTCTGTTCCGCCAATCCCTCCCCTTCTCATTTCAATATTGGAACTACTGAACAAACCGTACGTTCAAGCAGTATTGTGTAACACACCAATACGTTGTAGCCTAAGATGTCTTCGAAACTCGTGCCCTTCTATGTCCAACCTGCAACTGGCCACGGTGGCAGAGCAAAAATATATTCAGATGCGTTTCCATGCTCAGATATGATCGCTTCAATAAGACCTTGAGGTATGAAAGGCGTAGACCCTGTACACGTGTTCAACTATTGAAGTCAGCGTGTCAAGATGGCGTAAATTCCAGGATCCATCATGATTTGGAGAGCCGAGCCTTCTATCGAGCGTATGAAGTTCAGGAATACAACCAGATCCGGGATGGAAGAAAATTACGTCACAGTGCAAGCGTCCCCCTCCACTTTGGTTCGACGGGTGTCCGGTAAGGGCCGTTATGCATCGATTTCTAAAGCCAGGGAGATGAATTCACGCCGATGGAGATTAGTCTGCGAGTGTCAGTGCCATGTGTGTTCCCATACACTCCCTTCGCCTATCGTTCCTTCGCTCTCTTTCTCCATCCGCGCCACACTTCTCCACACTTCCCGTTCCCATCCAGCTTGCCCACATTGACCCCATCAGATCTGAAAGGCCTGGGCTGACATATGAGTGAAACCGCACAGACTACAGCGGCTCACATGGCTCCAGCAACCCATTTAAGGTCAGACTCGAAAGAGGAGTGCGGAAAGAGGGGACCGCAAGGAGTCGCCAACTGGTGGGATCAGTGAATGGGGAAAGAATGTGAGGGAGTGGGACACGAGGAAGCAAGAATGTTAGCAATTAATTCAACTTGTTTTTTGTTTGTCGCGCAAAGGGCAGCGATGGAGCGAGATGGTAGGGTGCCCAATTAAAATGTCTCCCATATAGTTACTCACCCCGGCTCGAAACATATCCCAGGGTCATGACAGAATGAGATTTCACGGGATCCGACACGACTGGCAGGCGTGTACCGATCGCAGTCTACGTCAATTGCATTCCTGACGTCAAAGCTCAGGCTACCAGAGCGCCTCGCATACTCTCATATATATACGACGGTATTGCCTCCTCCTCTCCTTAGCCCGTCATCTACTCTATCTGCCCAGTCTACCACAACCTCCACAATCTCAAATGGCTCCCTCACAGTCCCCTGACGGCCCTCACTCTTCTGATGGAAATGTTGTCAAGTCTTACGACGGTTCAGACTTGGACCAAAAGGCAGCTTCCTCCACGCCACCGCCCAATACCCCTTACTCCGACTCGTTGTCTTTTTCTCTTCCAGCCTCATCCGATCCGATCTTTTTTCTTTCTCGCGGAAATTACGACCATAACTCGTCCCTAAAAATTGAACTCGCTTCTTCATCTACTCAAGATGTCGAGGTGCAAGTTTTTGTGGGATATTACAACACTGCAGCAAGGGATCGCGCCCGGGTTTCTCTTCTTGACCGTGGCGGAAATGGAAAGGGCGTTGGTTTTTTTGTAATTATTCATTTTTCTTCTTTTCTTTGCCGTTACTGATCTGATCATTCTAGACACCCGATGGCAGTGGCTCAATCCCGGACACCGACAAGGTTGTCTTCACCGTTACGGTCAGCCTGCCAAATTCAGGTTCTCCCACGAATCCTTTGGTGATAAAGGCCCTCGAAACCAACTTGGGCGGATGGGCCCATCACGTAACCGACCTCAAGGACAAGATTTTGTTCAATTCTTTGTCTCTTACCAGCGCCAACGGCCTAATTCAAGCTGACGTGCGTTCTGCACTGTACTAATATATTCGATACAGAAACTTACCTACTCGACGGCGTCCAGTCCGTTTCCGTGGTCTCCGGCAAATTCAAAGCAAACAATGGCCAGATCAGCGGCTCATACACCACTTCTGACTCACTTTCCCTGTCTGTTGACAATTCACCCATCACAGCGAACATCAAGATGAAGAATCAGGATGGCAGCAAGCCGACACACGTAGAAGTTAACGGTCAAAATTCGTGAATATCCATCGAATTTACATCCATATTTTTATGCTGATGCATTCGATACCTGTAGGAAAGTTCAAACGTCCATCTCCCTTGTTTCTACAGCCAAAAACTCAGCGTTCTCTGTTTCTGTAAAGACAGCCAATGGTCCATTGAACGTCACCTTCTCCGAGGCTCCTACGACGCCCTACAGCTTGCAATTCAACGGGAAAACGGACAATTCACCGTGCGATGTCAAACTGCCTAACCACTATCAAGGCTCCGTCACACTCTCCACCGCCAGCCCCGCTTTCGAACGAGACATGACAAAGAAACCCTACGTCCACGTCAAAGAAGACAAAAACGGGACTCTCAAAGCGACTGTAGGTGACGGCGGGAAGGGATCTGTGGTAATTGACACCACTAATAACGACATTAAGGTCGAGGTGGGCGAAGCTTAAGTACGTTACTTACTGTTTGGATTGCAATACCGCATCCAAGTCTCGAAAACAACTGTACTAGTGCCTACATCGTCGAATTTTTGAACCTGTAATGAACTGTCACGGGGGATTTTCGTCCCTTCAGATCACTGACCTCCAAGGTGAATACATCCCCCCGACTGTTGAGCTCACTGGTCGTAGCCATGACAAAAGATTAGGGTGTGAAAGAAATGCCAGCGGGTGACATTCTGACATGCCACGCACTGCCAGTGAAAACATTTCTCTCGAGACTTTAGACGCCGGTCGACCTCAAGATGACATGCACCTGCAACCATCAGTGTTGTATTCATGCACCGAGGGTCACATTGAATTCGAGAGTTCCGATACCACCGTCAGCCTTGGCAGGAGCACGCAATTGCGAGTTCACAGTCGATCGTTATGACTTAGCAGTCACCCAGTGCTTCTTTCCCCATCCTCATCGGAAGATTTATTCCATCTTTACATGCAGCACCCTATTAATGCTCCTCCCGCAATACAAAAGCTATCGATGGGGGAAGGTCATTCATATGGTCCATTCACGAGGGTTCCGGTTTAACCAGAGTTGCGGCATGCCAAGAATGACTCAAATACCCTCATTACGATTCCACTTTCCCTAAAGCAATATTGACGACATGACTTAAATGCATCGGCTCCAGGTGACAGTTCTAGTTTCATCGTCCACTGAATAACTTGATGGTGGTATGTCAATACTTTGAATATGGCTCGGATATGAAGCAAAATTGATCCCCTTCATGTCGCCCGGAGTTCGATATTGTCAGCTGGGTTTTTTATTCGATCTTCAAACATGCGTCCCCCGGCACGAGGCATACGCGTGCCGCTATAATGTCGACGCCAAGGTCCCATGAATTATGAGTACAATTATTTGGAACGTATTCGGTACTGGGGTCATGCTAGCGTCCACATAAAAGGTGTCAATGTCTGTCAT
>MU134507.1:148681-160180 GCA_015039355.1 Ramaria rubella
CGTAAAGGAGCCTGTTCTTTACACCAGTGGGGCTCCACGGGCTCTGAGCCTGTAGCGCCGTTGGGAAGCGCCTCGATTTGCCACTACAAGGATCATGAGTAAGTCTAATACCACCCAACAGAACATAATAAAAGTACGTCCGCCAACTCCTGGTCACCATTATCGGTAGGACAAAACACCCCTTTCGGGTTCAAAGACTTATCCTCGTTCCTGTTACGGCCCGCAAAATCGTTTTTCGTTACGAATGAAGTATTGATCAGTAGGAAGCCTAAAGTTGTCGGACATCGTGAGGTGAGTTGCGACTGAAGCAGCAATGACAGACATTGACACCTTTTATGTGGACGCTAGCATGACCCCAGTACCGAATACGTTCCAAATAATTGTACTCATAATTCATGGGACCTTGGCGTCGACATTATAGCGGCACGCGTATGCCTCGTGCCGGGGGACGCATGTTTGAAGATCGAATAAAAAACCCAGCTGACAATATCGAACTCCGGGCGACATGAAGGGGATCAATTTTGCTTCATATCCGAGCCATATTCAAAGTATTAACATACCACCATCAAGTTATTCAGTGGACGATGAAACTAGAACTGTCACCTGCAGCCGATGCATTTAAGTCATGTCGTCAATATTGCTTTAGGGAAAGTGGAATCGTAATGAGGGCATTTGAGTCATTCTTGGCATGCCGCAACTCTGGTTAAACCGGAACCCTCGTGAATGGACAATATGAATGACCTTCCCCCATCGATAGCTTTTGTATTGCGGGAGGAGCATTAATAGGGTGCTGCATGTAAAGATGGAATAAATCTTCCGATGAGGATGGGGAAAGAAGCATTGGGTGACTGCCTGTATTGACCCTTGAATGGATGGTTCCAGTACCTTACATTAAGAAACCAAAAATAACTTTGACTGCATCAAAGTTGCGGTCATCAATAGAGCAATTGTGAGAAAATCCAACAAGCAATAGTGATCACTTGCCAAGACCATGAGTGTCCCAGCTGCCATGTCAAGAGGAACTTTGTGAACAACAAAGTTCATTGTTCTGAACAGGAATGACAGGATGTAGCAATTATACACTGAGAGGGAGAATGTCAGAGATATGAGTGCACATCTGAGCACATCACTTGGATATTAATGGTCCTCAAAAAGAGTTGTAGATACATAGATAATAGACATCAAGTTGAGAAATGAGCTGCAGAAGCAGCTGGTGTTGGATTCAGTTTGGTTTGAACTGGTTCAGTTCAGGTCTGGTTCATTGTAAGAATGTAGATGTCAAAGCAACTGAACGAAAGTTCTCAGTCTTTGCAAAAGAAAGACTGAGGGGAAAATTTTAGGCACCAAACTTATTCAGCTATAGGGGGCGGCGACTGTGGGCATATAGTAGCGAAGTAATAGATAGAAGAAATCTATCTATTTCTTGACACTCCCACTTGCACACGGTTGTAGTCCCATGGCGTGGAGAAATTTCCAGTGTTTCTCCCTTGGTAACGCCTTCGTGAATATGTCGGCAACCATATCTGCCGTTGGTACATAACGTACAGTCGCCTTTCTGGAAGCAACTATGTCATCTTGAATATAGTGGTACTTCCTTTGAATATGCTTGGTACGTGCTCTGAATTGAGGATCTTGCGAGAGGATGATGGCTGCCTGATTATCGCAATTGATAATCGTTGGTCCTGTAGGTGTGTGTCTGATGTCTTCAAAGAATAACCTTAACCATGACAAATGTTGACCTGCGTTACTCAGTCCTATGTATTCGGACTCTGTAGATGATAACGCCACTGTTGACTGACACTTGCTTGACCATGAAATAGCACCCTTGGAAGCTATGAAGACGTAACCAGACGTTGATCGCAAAGTATCCTGGTCTCCGCTCCAGTCTGCATCCGAGTATCCGTGGAAATACATATTGGAAGATAGGTCGGAACCGTCAAAGTGTAATTCCAAATTAAGTGTTCCTTTGATGTACCTTAGAGCCCTTTTCGCTAATCTCCAGTGATGTCTCTTCGGACAGGCCATGTATCTTCTGAGAACTCCCACTGTGTAAGACAAGTCTGGACGAGTGCAAATGGCCACGTACATTATCGATCCAACCACGGTGGCATAGGATACCACAGTTCCGTTAATAGACATTTCAGGAATGTTCGTATCATCTTCAGGATCGGTGGCAGTGATGCGTAGGTGACTCTCCATGGGTGTACTCACTGCGTTGACATCTTCACTAGACATACCACATCGTTCCAAGACTTTTTGGAGGTACTGGCGTTGTGATATTGTGATTAGGCGCTTTCTCCTATCGCGTTTGACCTCCATTCCAAGTATCCATGACAGTGGTCCCAATTCACGCATCTTGAAGGCACCTGATAACATCGATTTAACGTCCCGTAAGTGTTCTTTTGAATTTGCTGCCAGTATTATATCATCGACGTATACCACTAGAAAGCATACCCGTTGTCTACTCTTGAGGATATACAAGCAAGTTTCTGCGTCCAATCGAGAGAAATTCATATTAGTGAGCTTTTGATCCAAAGTCTTATTCCAAGTGCGACCAGCCTGCTTCAGACCATAAACGGATCATTTTAGTTTCCAGCAGAATCCTGATTTGATATCGACACCTTTTGGAGGGGATACATAGATGTCTTCCCAGAGCTCTCCATTTAAGTATGCTTGTGTGATATCACATCCTTCAAGTTCGAGATCATATCTAGCTGCAAGTGCAAGAATAATCCTGATAGACTCAATGTTCGCTACAGGAGCGAATACTTCATCATAATCGACTCCCTTTTGTTGACAGAAACCCTGAACAACAATGTGTGTCTTGTGATCGCTGACATTCCCATGCTGATCTCTTTTGATTTTGAATATAGCTCGGCTTGGAATGGGTGTAACTTCTTTGGGTATTGGACAACGTCATATACATCATTGTCAATGAATCCCTTGAGTTCGTGATCTATTGAGCTCCTCCACTCTTTGGAATACCTTCCTGTAAGTGCATCCGTGATGTCTTTGGGCAATTGATCCCCTGTACCGCCATTTTCTGTATAACCGCAAATGTAGTTTTCTAATTTGGCAAAATGCAGTATCGGTTGGAACATCTGAAGATTGATCTTCTATCCTCACAGCTAGTGGTACCGACTCTACACCCCTCTCCTTGGTTTTTCGGTAAGTTTCCAAATGTTCCTTCAATTTGCGGAGATAATTAGCATTTCGATCATAGGGCCTATGTTCCCGTGTAGGTCTACTACCCGATGGATCTATTGGATTGAAAACATCTTGGATACGTGCAGCTCCCACTTGCTGAGCAGGAGTCGGAGTGTGTGCCGAGTTCAGGTTTCTAACTTGGCTTACAATTGGAGTCTTCTTAGAGGCTGTGGATAAGTTTGGGGTTGATGGTCAAACAACTATTGGTGTTTGCCTTGGTCTCGGTATGTGTGAGTGTGTATTTTGAATGTGGGTTGTATTGGTATTGTTTTCAACCTTTGCTGTTATGACCTTCGGTGTCATTGATCCATTCAGAGTACTGGTCGCTTCGAAGTTAGGGATATTTGGATGAGGTGGAAGGGCAGGTTCGCTCTGTGATATCACTTTATGGGTTTGTTTGCCTTGTACCAGATCCGTGTACATATCAGGTATGTCTAATGTGCGATTGCCAGGGAGTTCAACTTCGGAGATAGTTCCTTTTTCATCAAATCTGACATGGCGACTACAGATGATCTTTTTGCTTTCGAGGTTGAGTAACCGATAGGCTTTCTTCCCATCCTCGTAACCTAGCATGACACATTTGATGCTGTGCTGCAAAAAACTTGCTCGCGCGTTTATTCTTCTGCACGAGTGCATATGCTGGGCATCCAAAGGTTCTGAGTAATGTAGGATCAACCCTTTGATGGAATAGCACTGTGTGTGGTACTTTTCCCTTATTTCCAGATGCTGGACTTCTGGCCGCTATATATATGGCTGTTTTCATTGCCTCGACCCAATATGTCTTAGGCAACTTGGCATCTACTAGCATAGCTATAGAGTTGATGGCGAGAGTTTGTCCCATGCGCTCTGACAATCCATTCTGTTCAGCAGTGTCAGGGGCCATCGTTTCGTGTACAACACCATCTTTTAGCAGCAGTTGTTTGAACTCCTTCCGCAATATTCACCTCCACCATCTGTGCGCAGGAAACTGATGAAATTGTTTGACCAAGAAAACACCCCTACTTCTTGGAGGAATCGGTTCTGAACATCTGTTTTGAACATCTCGTACATTTTGATGTCTTCACTCTTCTTCTTCATGAAATACATGAATGGATGTCTTGAGAAATCATCTGTGAACGTTATGGCATATTTGTATCCTTCTGGTGAAGCCAGTGTGATTGGACCCATGACATCTGAGTGTACAATCTGGAATGGTCTGGTGGTTTTCTGCCTTTTTCTCTTTTTAAATGGGACTTTCTTCATCTTTCCCATTGTGCAAGGCTCACAAAATTCCGGTTTGCCAGTTAACTTCTTAATGTATTTGAGTTGACGTTTTCGAACCATTCGTTGTATGCATCCAGTAGCAATATGTCCCATGTGGTGATGGAGTAAGTTGACATCTACCGCCATGTTTGCTTTTTCCAACTTGGCGATGGGACACCACCTTAGATGATATAGGTTTTGTTTGCGCTTCCCTTCTGCGATTACTTGTCCATGTTGCATGATTATGCACCCATCTCTTTTGAACTCAACATTCATGTTTTTGTCCGTTAACCGAGATATGGAGATGAGCGAAAGTTTGAACTTGGGTACATGCAGTACACCTTGGAGTTTGATCTCACATTGGTTTGTTCCAAAGATGCTTTGGAATGTGATGTTTCCAATTCCTACGGCTTCCACAAATGAGTTGTCTCCAAATATGATTTTTTGTGGTGGATTGAGCTTCTTGTATGAATCAGTTTCGAACCATTCATTACACGGTGTCATGTGGGTCGAGCATGCTGTGTCTGCAAGTATTGCAAGTTGACTTAGGTGGGGTTCACGCGCTGTGTAAGCCACAATTCGACCCTTGAGTTTATTAGTGATGAATGGATTATTTACAGCCAGAGCTGCAAATAGAGCCTCATCGTTTTCGTACTCAGAAGAACTTGTGGAATCTGTGCTGTCATCGCTACCATCGTGATGTCCTGATCCTGGGCTGCTTGCTCTGTTGGCATGTCGATCCTTGCTCTTTTTCTTTTTCTTTTTCCTCTTTTCCTTTTCCTTTCGTTCCCACCATTCCCTATCTTGTCTTTTGAGGGTATTGCAGTCCTTTGATGCGTGATTGCATTTCCCATGTATGGAACAATACTTCGATTGTTTACTCAGGTTGTGAGTATCCTTGGACTTGACAGCTTTATTTGCTGACTTGCTGGTGTTTGACTTGGTTGTCACAGCTTGAGTTTCGTTGGTTTTGCTGTAAATGTCTTGGACCATCAATCGATATTCGACATTGGATAGAGATAGTGTTTCATTCGATTGGATAGAGTTGAGAATGGCGGTTGTGAGAGTATCAAAGTGCGGTGTTTTGGGTAGAGAGTGAAGGAGTATAATTGACAGGAATTCTTCATCCACTTGTCTTTTCATACTGGTGAGTTTGTTTTCGGTGGCTCGGATTTTGGACATATGTTCGTTGATGTCTGATGTTCCATCCCATTTTAGGTTCATCAGTTCCACATATGTATAGAATGCGGAAATCCCTGTGTTTCGGTCTTCAAACTGGGAGATAACAGAATCCCAAAGCTCTTTTGATGTCTGTGAGCTTACGACGTGTTTGAATACCAACGAGTTGCTGAGGTACTTGACGATTGTGCTGTGCACCTTTCCATCTCTGATTTCCCAGCTATCGATTCCTTGGTAATATGAAGGGTAAATTGTGACACTGGGGCCGGGATTCACTTTGCTGCCGTTCACCAATCCCCAGACCTTTTTATCGTGAAGTTCAGCCATTATTCGCACCTTCCAAATTTGGAATGTGGTAGCATCATTGAGGACCGGGCATTCGTTTGTATCAGCTGCCATGTCTGAGTGTGCATGTGGTTTATCACGCTATGCGGGGCCCATAACCTGTCAAAGCAACTGAATGAAAGTTCTCAGTCTTTGCGAAAGAAAGACTGAGGGGAAAATTTTAGGTGCCAAACTTATTCAGCTATAGGGGGCAGCGACTGTGGGCGTATAGTAGCAAAGTAATAGATAGAAGAAATCCATCTATTTCTTGACAGTAGATTCTTATAGTAGCATATATGCTACTATCTAAGGTATATAAGTCACCAGAGTGACTTATGGGTTGTATTATATAAGCTGCCCAGTAGGGGCACTTGTAGATCGTGGACAACTATACAGTTGTCCACAAGTAATTAGCTAAGCAAGAATAATTTACTTGTAACCACACCAGTCGCAGACACCAATGCAGTATTGGCATAGTCTGTCTAGTGTGAACTTGAAGTTTCTACACTTTTTTGACTGCCAATTAAGTTGGCAGCACTGTGATAAAACCCAAAAAAGATCAACTGATCTTTTTACCCAAACTGACGAGTTTAACACTTGCCGGAATTCTCAGAAACAGTAAACAGATGTTTACTGTTGATTCTTCTAAATCAATAGAAGAACACCACAGTGTGGCTGATAGATCAGAAATCTACACTGGGGGCATGAGCAGATTTTTAGTGTAAAAAATGTGATAAAAATGCTTCTTCCCTACTACCCCATATGGAAGAATGATTATCATATATATTAAAGTAGCGTAGTGGGTCCGTGGGCGCTTTTAGGCGCTGAGGGATTGGTCAGTATTGGTCAGCTTGGAGTTTGAAGGGCCACTCTGGGAGCCCCACAGCAGCCCCAGTATAATTCGGAAAAATACAGGGAAAATCAAGCGAGCCACTGGGACCTCCCTGGAGCTTGCCTGATCCTCACCCTGGGAAAATACCCAAGCTGGCAGCAGTGCTGTTTCAGGCAGGTTTAGGGTTAGGGTTTTGGGTCCTGAGCAGCCTTGAGGGTTTTCCCATTGATCTGTGTATCAGAGAGTCCAAATCATACTGTGAATCAAACTATCCAGCTCTCAATCTCACTCCAGCTTGGAAAACCCAAATTTTGGAATCAGACATTGCAACTGAACAGATATTTCTACTCTGAACCAGCAAGTCTGATTCCAACCTTGAACTGGCCAATCCAAGCCTGAATTGGAAGATCCAGCTCCAAATCAGACTTTAAATTGGCCAATTTCAAAGTCTAACTTTGAACCCAATCTGATTCAATCTGAACTGGGCAATTTGAACTGGACAGATTATCAAAGTCTGAATTGAGGAATCTGAGCCTGATTCAGACAAACCAAATTGGAAATTTCCATGTCTGAATCAAGCAATTGAAATCTGGGGGGTAGAAGTCTGGGAATCAGTGAGACCAATGGTACAGCTACTGAAAAAACAAAGACTACTTATTCATGCATTTCCATATCACAGAATTAATATAAAAGTTTCATTCAAGAGGCCAGAGGAAAAGTCTGAGGTCCAACAGGTGATATCATATACTGGGACCCACTGACTATCACATGGAGATGATGTGAGATCACAAAGCATCCTGAGAGTTAGGCTAAAGTTGCGGCATCAGGGTTGTTTTTATGTACTGAGGAGGTTGAATGACATGAATAAACTACTTCAAAACCATGCAATTACTGGGGATATTACCATGAAAAACAGTTTTGCATATTTTCTATTGAAATCATATATATCAAAGTAGTGTAGTGGGTCCATGGACACTTTTAGGCACGAGGGATTGGTCATGCTCAAAACATTGCTCCTGAGCCCCAGAGCAGCCCAAATCAAATTTAAAAAAATACAGGGAAAATCAGGAAAGCCACTGGGACCTCCCTGGAGCTTGCCTGACCCTCACCCTGGAAAAATACCCAAGCTGGTAGTGCAGTTTCAGGCAAGTTTAGGGTTGGGGTTTTAGGTCCTTAAGGGTAAAAAAAAAAGCAGTTTCCAATTTGACAATCTGAATGAATGAATACTGTAATCTGTGCCTGCATCAGACATTCCAATCCAAATATATCAGACAAACCTACTGTGAATTAAATAATCCAGCTGACTATTTAACTCTGAATTGGTCAGTCCAACTCTGATTGGGCCAAACTGGCCAGATTGTCATTCTGAATCTGACTCTGAACCAGCCAGTCCCAAGTCCAAGCCAGACTGTGATTCTGAATCAAACAATTCTGACACTGAGTCAAATGATCTGACTCCAATCTGATTCTGAATTGGATAATTGGACTCTGAACAACCATTCGACTATTGATCTGACAATCTGACACTGAACTGGCCACTCTGATTCTGAATCAACTCTAAAATTCTCTATCAGATAATTGGGCTCTGAACCAGCCAATAGAGAGTATGAGAGTAGGTGTTTAAATAGTGTTTTGATAGCATTTTGTGGTTGTTTAGGGGGGATGTTTTAGACCTTAGAATCTACCTGGAAAATACTGGAAACCATTATAAGCTCCTTTTCTCATCTGTATTCAAGCTGCTTTGAAGCTGTTTTTTGCACCACTACCAATCCATAGTATGAAATTACTTGATTACAACTGTTTTATCATTGACTCTTACTCAATCTTCATGTGATAAAATGACTCTATTTAAAAGCCAAAAGAGGCTAAAATGAAATCTGTTTAAAACAATTTTGATGAAAACACATCAAGAGCCATTAGGGTAAAAAAGCTGTTTAAACAGAAAAATGTTGTTAATGGCCACTCTGATACTCTCTAATGTGAGTTCAACCTGGCCAATCTGACTCCAAACTCACCATTTTGATTGAGAATTGGACAAGCTGCCTTTTAACTGTAACATTCTAATTCTGAATTGGACAGTCCGATGTTGGACAGGCCATTCCAATTATGAATTAGACAAGCCAACTCCAAACCAGCCATTCTGATTCAGAATGCAATAATCCAATGCAAACCCAATGGGGGATATCACAATGGACACTTTGTTGGGGTTTCAACAATCAACCAAAAAATATAAAACAGTTCATGATATCCCCAATTTCTGTATGGTTTCAAAGTAATTTAAGCTGTTTGTTTAGAAATTATGAGACAAATCTGGTGCAATGGCTTTGGCCAGAACCGCCAGAACCCATTGGGTGGCCTCTGACCCTGGTGCCCTGGATCTCTGTTATCTGCTCTTTTGTTTTGCTTTTATTTTGAGCTCTGGAGGTTTAAAAGTAATAGTGTTGAAGATAGACATGTGGTACTGGAAGGGACAGGATGTGCAGCTATGCAGTTGTGAAAATCCAATCTCAGCTAGATAGAATTAGAAGCTCAATGCCATCATACTGTGAAAACAGGATATCAAAATGAGAGTTGAAACAATTGAAAACTGAAACAACTCCATTGCTATTTTTAGACAGTTGTGAGGTTTTTGAAACAGCCATCAAATGAACATAAACAGCCATTGCAATCTCCCTTAATGCTGCATCAGACAATCTGATTCTGGACTGACCGTGGTAAATTTGCTACCTTTTGTTGAATATTAGAACTGCCAAGCTTCAGTGAAGCCAAGGGGAATATGATTTATGTAGAGTGAGGCTATGGAACTGGTGATAACATCATTTTGAATATATATAGAAATCCACCAGAGGCGTAATGGGGTGCTGTGCGGAGCATGGGTTACCCTTCTAGTCAATATAAGAAACATCGATGAGGGGTCCATGTGGGCGTTTTTAGTCAGCATTTGTCAGCACAGGAGAATCCACTGTAGCAAGCTGGCGAAGCTTCGAAGCTTCGAGGGCACAGTGCTGCCACTGCATCTTCCCCCTGCCCTCTGCTCCTCCCCCTCCTCAGGCACCTCTGGTGAGTCTCCCTGCCTCTTCTTCCCTCCTTTAATTTCGCTTCTTTTTGGGGGTATTTTTGCTCTCTGAGTGAACAGTCCTGCACCATTTCAAGGTGAGTCTCATATTAAATGCCTTATCAATTTGAGAAAATTGCGCTTTTTTCAGGTTTTTTTTTTGCATTTTCTTGCTTATTGCATTCTCCTGCACACTTTCTGTACATCCTGTGATTTTATAGGTGTGTTTTCTGGGTGAAAACAGTGCTTTTAATTGCCTATAATTTCGCTTTTTTAGGCTTTTGTTTAGGCCATATTGTCTGACACTGCTCTCCTCTGAGCTTTTGGTGGTTTCCCAGGTGAGTATCATTCTGTCCTTTCAGCCCCTACCCCTGCATTTGTATGCTGAAATGCTGCCATTTTTTTTAGGTTGTTTTGTGACAGATAATTTCACATTTTTGGTGTATTTTGCTGGTGAGTTTTCCTGGATGCTTTAATTTTTGATTTCTGCTTGATATACTCATACATCATTTAGATTTTCACAAATGTAAGTGCACCACATTTTTTGGGTTTGTTATTTTTTCCCCTGCTATCTATTGTGACATCTTTCTTGGTTTCAAGGAATCCCTCCACTCCTGAACGTGATCGTCATGAAGAACATGCCAGAAAGCGTGAGCAGCGCCAAATGACATCTACTACAAATCGCCGTGAGTGTTCGGCTGCTGCTACTGCCACTAGGATGTTGCACCAGCCTCCCCCTCCCCCTCACCCATTTCCTCACCTGGCACTACAACAACCTCAGAGGCATTATGGTGATCCATTTGTCCAGCCTCCTATGGCTGGTCCTTCCCATATTCCCAATCCCCAGCCTCCTAATCCAAGTCCTAGAGATAAAGTGGCTGATATATGTGCTCAGTTAGCAGCTATTCAACAACAGCAGCCTCCTCCAGCCAGGCAAAGGCAGCAGTCTACTGTTCAAACTGCTTCTGGTGTTAATGTTAATAATGTACCTATTGGTGCTGCAGGAGTAGCTCAGATGCATGCTCAGGCTGATGCACTGAGACAAATAACACATCATCATACTGTTCAACGTGCATCTGCCCTTAATACTCTTGGTGCAGAACTGAGACATCCTCAGCCAGCTCCATTACAGCAGCAACCACAACCACAACCACAACCTCCACATCCCAACCCAAATCCTGGACCTGAATCTGATTCTGATTGGGATCCTGAGTTATATCCTGATATGGAACCTGATCCTGGCCCTGAAGATGGCCTTCATCCTGAGCCTGAGCTTGAGCCTGAACCTGAGCCTGCTCCAGCTCCAGCTCCAGCTCCAGCTCCTTAGAGTCTTCCCAGAGCATGTTGACCTCCTGTTGAGGCTCAAATTCCAGCCCATTATTTGGGCCCCATGAATGTCAAGTGCTCATACTGTGGTGCTTTGCATTGGATGGCAGAACGTTTGACAAGCTCTTCTAAATCTTCCCCAAAATTTGGAAGCTGCTGTTTGTCTGGAAAGATACAGCTGCCAGTGCTTCAGAATCCCCCTCAGCCTTTGAAACATCTTCTTGAAAGTCTTGATGATGATGCCATTGAGTTTTGTAACAACATTAGGCAGTATAACAATGCACTGGCCTTCACATCAGTGGGTGCAAACTTTGATAGGAGTTTAATTGAGCAT
>MU134508.1:0-57028 GCA_015039355.1 Ramaria rubella
TGATAAGGGTAGAAGTCAAGTAGTGGAAATCCGGGTTTGCCCATCTGCAGGGCCATGTAAGTTAAAACCTAAAAACATGCAAAGGAGAGTCATGGTGCCTACTTAACAATGATGGCGCTGCTACTGTTTGTCCTCTCCCCATCTTCTCCCTCTGACCCTGCATCTTCCTCACCATCTCTTTTGTTGGCTTTCTTCTTTTTTTTTCTTGGGTTTCAAGGTGGAGAGGCTTAAAGAAGCCTCCCTGGGAGAACGCTTCTCACCAGCCCTCCTTACATCAGCCTTCTTCCGTGCCCTTGCCCGTTTTGCCTCAGCCACTGCAAGGTCGGCTTCCAGGGAAGTGAGAGAAGGAACAGAGAGGGTGATGGTTTTTTTTCATCGCTTTGGACTAGGCATGAGTATGATGGGAAGGGTAGTAGTAGTTGCATAGCTGTACAGTTACTTGTCGGACTACAAAATAAAACTCCTTATGGTACCTTCGACGAAAATAACTTAGCAAAATTTTAATTCCGACGCCGTCATGCTGGGCGAACAGGAAATCAAAACCAGTGTCAAAACGGTCGAAAAATTGAAACGACTCCAGAGTCGTTTTGATTTTTGGAGTGTTTCAAGGTTTTTGAAACTGCCATCAAAACCGCCATCAAAACGACAATGAAACGGTCGTCATGATATCCCCTATTGGCAAACATTCTGTTTTCAAACAGTTTTCCTATCTAGATAAATCATTGGCATCCTCAACCATTTCTGAAGATTTTCCATAGGGTTTTTTGGGTCAGAAAATTTTGGCATGCCTCCAGTGGTGGCTATAAAGATATCAACAATAAGTCATCTGTAACTCCTTGTACACTAAATGAATAACACTTACCCAGATAGTTGCAGCCTTCACATCCACCCAGGCATGGGCACTTGAAAGCCTGGCAGGTCATGCCATTCAGCCTCACTGTGCTGAAGCAGGCTCAACATTCAGTGTCCATCATGAAGGGATTCCCAGTGCAAAAGCAAAAAGGGTAATCAATACCCTCCTGCTGACACTGGTGTGGGATACCACTAGGAGCAACACATTCCCCACTAGCATGACGAATGTTGCACAGAAATAAGGGAATGATTAGTACAAAATATGAAGGACCTCATGTGACACTTACTGGTCCCATCTCACAAGAATTGGAAACTGGGCCATCAGGTGCTAGAAGCCTTGGATGGCCCCCCAATTGGCATATATGGTAACGAGCTGCTGCAGGTTCTCCATGACTCTGCTGGGTAAGTGCCCCTGTTCAAGGTGGCAAACATTGTCAATGATGTGAAGTGAGGGGCATTATTGAAATACAAGAGAAAATATAATGAATGACTTTGAAGCTTGAAGCCCAGTGAAAAGTCCGAATGGTCTCGTCGAATCTCAATGGGATATAAATGAAGTGATGAAGTCTCACGGAACCTACCTGAACCTATCTGAACTTTTTGATAGTTATGCAACAAGAAAATCAAAACTTCATTCAAACTGTTTCTTTGAGACCATTCCATCCGCTTTCAAATTTATTTTGATTCTTTCATTCAATCTTCACATCACATGACTGGGCCAAAACAACACCAAAGCACGCAAAGGTATATAAGGCATGACCTTCCCCTTCCGTCTCTTGCTCTCAACTCCCACCCCCCTCCCATGTTTGCCTATAAGGCTGCATGCCATGGGGCTAGCAGTTGCTGAACTGCAGTTATAGTTAGTGTCTATATAGTACAAAATGTATCTACTTAGACCGCACTCTCATTTTTTAGTCAGTGATATCAGTTATTATAGAACTTGAAATAAATTTTATTATCTAAGAAAGTGTTGGAGAACAAGGCCTATAAATGAGTGTGTTTCATGAAGAGAATGCTAAACTGTACAGGGTAGTATTACTATAACTATTAATTACTGTAGGTGCTGAGTAGATCAGATTTTATTTGGTGATGCAATCCACTGGGAGCATATAGATAGTCCAAGCATATTTTGAGTGGGACTGCTTTCCAATTGCTGTTCAGTTACTTTCAGATGACATCCATTTTTTACTGTGCCAAGAGTCTCATCTGCCAGTACACAAGTGTATCTACTTGAAAATAAATGATGTTCTGTTGGATTCCATTGAGATCTGATGAGACCATTCGGACTTTTCACAGGGCTTGAAGCTTGACCTTTGCAACTTATAACCATATAAGCTAGGATTTATTTTTGCTACCACTGCAATGTGTAGTATGGACAAGTTCCCCATCCATCATGCAATATTTCATGTCCGTTGGGATCATACTAGGATTAAAGTAGGATTATTTGTTTCAAAATAGATGCTTACATCACTGGCTAGCAACAGACAACAGAGAGGTTCCATCAAGCAATCTCCCATTTCCATGTCAACATCTTGCATCACTGATGGTGTGAAAAAGTCATTTGCTGGGAAACAGGCCATGGCCAATCAGCCACCAGCCCTCGGTCTAGGCCATGATGTCATCAATCACATGTATTAATTAAGCACCTTCATTCTACTGTTTTTGTAGTGTTTCCGTATTACTTACACATCTACACATCCAGGCATATCGAGATAATGCAAACATCCATCCATATCTGTAGTGAAAGAAGAGGTTGCAGAAGAGGAGGAAGAGGAGGTGGTAGACTGGTAGTGGTGATGCACATATACAGGAAGAGGTGCAAAAATCCTGAGATATGCAGTGATTATTTCAGTGCTCAGAAAGTCTTATAAGATGTTACTATATACAAATGTCTAAATTATGCTTGAATTGGTAGAGTGGAACATTTGTAGTGAGGTTCACACCTGTGACACTGAGGACCTCACACAGTTTGGTCACATGATGAGTGTATGTCATGAATTGTCTCAAATGAGAGCGAGCTTTGTTTTTGCTGGCGAACATCAATTTGAAGTATCCTTGACCGTTAAGTACTTGTGGGGAAGTTGGTGTGTAGTTTACATCAATTTGTAAAATTATAATAGAACATTTCACTGAGACCACTACCTCGGAGTAGCAGCCACTAGCTAAGGAAATTACAACCCCAAGGAGAACACTCTCGAGTCTCAGTGAACATAAATGAAATACCTTCCACATAGTTAGCATGCAGATAAGTGTGCATGATGGTAATTGTAAGGTACCTACCTGAAGCCTTGCGTGCGCGTGTGACTTGGACTCTGGAGACCAAATGAATGATGGCTCAGCCTGTACACAAAGTAGGGAGCTACCCAAAAAAACAAGTGGGTGGGTCACGCACAAAAACTGGGACAAGGGCAAGTCATGTGAGTGGTGGAGTCTCTTCCTCACCTTAGGCTTAGTCAGTAACAGCTGTGCAGCATTCCTCGTCTAAGCTGCCAAAGTTGCAAGACTAGTTGAAACACCGCAGAATTCAGTATTTGTTATATATAAAAATGAGCAAAATTACTTACTTGTGGGTGACACAACCACAGTTGACTGGGTTAGTTGGGAGGAGAGACGTTCGAGAGCAAGTCCGTGCAGGGAGTACGTCCACGGTGGCCCACAGAGGAGACGTCACGACGTCACGTGTATGTGGTGGTCTAGACCGAGGTGGCATGGCTAACCGGCCATGGCCGGTCACCCAGCGGGTCGTTGGAAGACTGAAAACTTGTAGGCGCCAAACTGTTCGTCGAAGTATGGACGCATTATTTAGGGCTACGGATAGTCATCCACTCAAAACGCGGTCGATGCCCATGTTTTGATTAAGGTACAGCGTGATCATTTCCTACAGTGATTTGTCAACGCCGCGCCAGATGTCGATGCTCGAACTCGTTGCTGAAATATGTGTATGTATATAATGTATATCAAGTGGCAGTGCAGCTCACCATTATTAAACGTAAAACGTCTAAACCAGAGCTCCATTGTCCGAAAGAGTCAGTCAGCTCAACTTTATGCGGTCCAACATTTCTAAATTGTAATCTTAGTGCCCTATGCCAACTCAGTGGCACCCTATTATATTGCAACGGGATTTCCATCTAGCGTTAACACCATTCAGCTCTAGAAGTTGCAGTCCCTGAAGTAATCTGTCATTAGGTGCTTTCATTCCGAAATCCGCAATACGTATGCAGGGGGATATAAAGTAGGTCAAGTTGAACGTTCAAGTCACGGCCCTGGAAAACACAAGGCTCCTCTCCAATGCTGTGTGTTTCTTCAGCCGTCGCTCTCGTTGTTTCGTTGGTCCTTTGCAACCTGACCTCAGTTCTTGCCCTGTCAAATTCTGGAACACATGGCGCAGTGGCAAGCGAATCTGCCGTTTGCAGTAATATCGGGGTGGACATTCTCAAGCAAGGTGGAAGTGCGGCGGACGCAGTACGAAATCTTTTAGTCCATCCAAATGCCTTCTCGCCCACTGATGTGCGCATTTGCCCGTTTTGAAGATGATTGCTACCAGTCTATGCGTTGGCACCATTTCCGCGTATCACTCCGGCATTGGTGGAGGTGGATTCATGACGTATAGTATTGTTTTTACTTTTGTGATATCGAGTACTGACCGCGTCATAGAATTCGTTACAACACGTCCTCCACGACCCATGACTATCAAACAGTGACGAAATCCCTGTCTTCATTCCATCGTAAATGACCATTTCATTCCGTAGATCGATTTCCGCGAAACAATGCCGGCAGCTGGATTTGAATCCCTATATATGAACTCGACAAACCCCAACATTTCAACGGTGGGCGGACTTGCTGTTGCTGTTCCAGCTGAATTACGAGGGTGGAAGAAACTTCATAGCTTGCACGGCAAACTGCCGTGGAAGACTTTGTTTCAACCGGCGATCAAACTCGCGCGGGACGGATTCCAAGTCGATCGTGGCCTGGCCGCCAGACTAGATGCGGGTGAGTAGACTGGGGTCATATTTTCTTGCTGGCAGCTAATTTTTATCCAGGAAAATACCCGTTTCTCTTGACTGACAAGAACTTTAGGGATGTTTACGCACCCAATGGCACCCTTTTGAAGTTCAATGATACTGTCTTCCGTCCTGTTTGTGACAATTCATCCGTGCGAATTCTTTTTGACCTGAGTCGTCTATAGACTTTTGCGAACACCTTGGAAAAGTGCCTATTGGTCTCCTTTGTTACACTGTAACACCTCATCTGAACGTTTTTAGGGTTGCGGAACGTGGCGCGGACGCCTTCTTCATCGGTGAATTGGCGAATAACACTGCAGAAGGTATACGATCCCGCTCAAAGTAGGAAGTCTCCCGCTCCGCTCAACGAATGACTGGTGTAGCGATCAAGGCTCGCGGAGGTGTTATGACCGCCGAAGACCTCGCGAATTATACTATCATCATGCGTCAGCCTGCCAACATCAGTAAAGCCATTCTGCTTGTTCAGTTACCACTTGCTCAAAGCTCACGCTCTTAGCCTACCGTGGTCATCGTATTTTCTCGACCATCGCCCCATCTTCCGGCTCAATCGTCCTCTCTGCACTCAAGATCTTCGAGGGATATAACGGGAGTGCCGGTGTGGATGACCCTGCCATCAATCTGACCACGCATCGCCTGATCCAAGCAACAAGATTCGGATTTGGGCAACGGTACGTTTGAAACAATCCTATGCATGCGTTGCCCTCGTCGACGTAGGTTGCAATAGCGCGAACTTTGGAGACCCTGCATTCACAGCTAATGTTTCTTTACTCGAGAAGTACGCATAACCCTTTTACATTATAAGAGTGACTAATCTTCTGTAGACTCTTTTTAGAAGAATCAACCGCCGAAGAGGTTCGCAGCCAAATCAGTGATACGATGAACTTCGTGGATAGCCATGTAGGGCCTTTCCTCGTACCTCAGAGTCTTCTCCGAAAATTAAATTTTTTCTTTTTTTTTAAGTACGATACTTCCAACTACCTTATCCTGTCAGATCACGGGACGTCTCATATGGTCGCTGTAGACAACTCAGGTCTTGCTTTGTCTGTAACTACAAGTATGTGTTTTCTCACATCTGGTTGTACATCCTCTTGACTCTCATTGGCTTAAGGTATAAATACGTTCTGGGGGAGTCAGATAATGACGAAAGATGGTATCGTCTTGAACAGTAAGGTGCCTTCGTGTAGCCGTATATTTCTTTATCTTAACTATGCATCAGACCAGGTGAACGACTTTGCAGGTATGTCAACCTCACCCTTCGTTTATTCCACTGTCCTTGATGTCTTGCTTAGTGCCCGGCAAGTCGACCGCGTTTTCGCCGGCCAACAGGATTGCCCCCTTCAAGCGCCCTTTGTCTTCCATTGCATCTACTATTGCTGAAGACCTTGTCACCGGGGAGTTCAGATTGGCCACAGGTTCAGCAGGAGGCGCTAGAATTATTTCTACGACCATTCAAAACATCTACCATCACCTTGACCAGAAAATGGACCCTACTATTGCACTCCACCAGCCGAGATGGAACGATATGTTGACAACTCAAACATTCTTCGATGTATGTGGCGTTTTCACTTATCACAGTATGGAACACCCCTAACCATGTTGCACCATCCTTAAAATAGGAGGGATCAGCAGCCATTGATATCGCCCCATTTTCCCCGGGCACGAAGGCTTTCCT
Organism: Ramaria rubella; assembly: GCA_015039355.1. NCBI lineage: Eukaryota > Fungi > Basidiomycota > Agaricomycetes > Gomphales > Gomphaceae > Ramaria > Ramaria rubella. Next base: position 6,547 of record MU134508.1, read on the forward strand.
GAAGAATATTGACTGTTGAGTAGAACGATTTTCATCTGTCCGTCTCAGACTCGATGTCATGCACAGATAATGTTGCCTCTCAGGACGAGACTGTCAGCCGGGGACACAGTGAGTCACTTTCTCAGTTTTCTTCTTCCTTTGACTTGTATTGATTTGATGGAAATAGTGATCACCGCTAATAAAGGCACATTCTACGCAGCCAATGACCCGCGTTCCCTTTCAGGTGGGGGAGTTGCGTACTAGCTAAACGAGCATAGATAAGATTTTGTAAGTTTAAGCTTGTATAGTGTGCTAAAGAATAGTACGAACAATTATGTGATCCGATGGGGCGAAATATCATGGCGTTCGGGCTTGGACAGCGCCCATTCAGCTCTTGTCGGTGTGATGGACTCTGCAGCATATGCTAAGATCACTTTGTACATGGGTTCCATTTAATGGACAAACCTTAGGCTGACGTTCTAACACACTGCAGCTCCCCACTTTCCCCACGCACTTTACGCTCCATACTCAATTATATCAGTGCCAGAAAATACGACTACGCTATTCCGAACACGTTCCTGTTGTCAGACTGAAATTTAGGGATACGATACACCTTCGCGTAGAGGCATTGCGTGAAATATTACTGACGCCCTCTTTGCTCACAAGAACACCCGAACATTAGTTTTGGACTCCTCGCAGTGTCAATGGAGATTGAGACAGTCCGCATCACAAGTCTGGGTGAAGACATACCTCGCATTTTTTTTATGGTGCGGAGAGGTAACATGATACAGTTGCCTCTAGCAAACGCGACACCTCCGAGATCCTGTTCATGGGATGGTTGGTCCGCCGTATCCACACGATTGTTTGCAAAGTCGAGATGTGGGATACTAGTCTGTAATCGGGTCCCTTCCTGCTGCTGCGTACTTCATCAGTTATGTAAGAGGTTCGTCCTGTGCCGGCGACTCCAAGTTGCTGCTGGTGAGTCTGCAACGAGATTGTTGCGTATGTCAATAGTCACTAGCCTAATTTAACAGTGGCAAAGTGATTCACGGCAGTAACGCCGAGAAGGGGGAGGTGAATAGTCATATAAAGACCTAGGATTAGTGAGCCAAGTGGAAACCTTCCCTCGAAAAGATTCCTAATTAAGAATCCTTTGAGGGATGTTCAACAGGCTCGCTGAATTTCAATCGTTAAGATTACTGGACTAAAAGTTGAGGTGAATTCTCAATGAGCTGAAGCGATCAGGTGGGAATCAGGATGAAGTTGGGCACTGCAGGCCCTTTCCACTGGGAATTGTTCATAAGGCAGGCACAATACGAGAAAGAGAAAAAGGATGGGTTCGATTTAGCCGTGTGCCAATGGTGAAACACAAGTATGTCTTGAAATTTTAGAGCTCGACACCTTGTGCCTACAATTTGTTTTCTGCTCAGATATGAATACGTTAAACAGAATTTGAGACTCTTTCATGTTCATGTGAGTTCAAACGGTGCCCATGAACGCCAGTAAGTGCCATCCCGAAACCATAAAGTTCCGCTGGCGTTTGTGATGGACCATCCGGGAGTGAGATTGCCAACCGCTAACCCTTATGTCTAGCAGACCACCTGCTAGATGAAGACACGACATTGATGTCATGCCTTTGTAGAATCCTTAGGCACAGACTCACAGGTGAGTCTGTCAGTTCCGCTATCCATTCAAGACTTAAGTCTTGAATTGGATTTGCTGCGTCAACACATGAGACGGTTGTGCATCATGGTACGCAACATGAGGCCTGGTATAGGTATCACTCCGCACAAGCTTTATGCCATAGATGGAGGATGCGTGTTCGGACTGCCCATGCCGACCTGACCTGAAAACACTAAATAATCGTGTAGCAGAAACACACGAGCGTGTATTTGTCATAGGGCGCATTGCATTCTTTTTGTTTTTGATGTCCGGGCATTAATGCGGTGTAAAGGTCCAGCTCACCTAGCCTTAACTGGTGCAAAAACAGGCACTATAGCTCACCCTTTAGTACTTGGCTGTTAATTAATACGGCCACAACACGTTTCAAGTGGGCAGGCAGTCCGAGCACGCCTTTCGACAGTTCGTCATGGGTACGGTGTTGCCGCGCTCGAGACCTGGACCACGGGACGTCGGATCAGTGGCCTACAGTGAGACCAGACTCGTGACTCACTCAATCATCACGTATAACCCGACCTATAATGTTGTTATGGCCGTGGTCAGGAGGTGTATGCACGCTACAAGCGAATGCAGGGGTCCAGGGCAAGACCAGGGTGAGAAAACGTGACTCTGCTCGCGTCAACGCAAGCGCAGGCTTCATTCCGAGTTTGGTGTCTGTCAATGGCATTCGGGCTTGGTTTCCCTTTGAATTGTTGCCATACATCACATGCATATTGCGTTCTCCTGCGTTAGGGGTTCAGAGCGAGTCTTGCGCGATTATTGCGTACTTTGATCAAAAGTCTAAGTCCTTGCAGTAATATTAGAGCGGAGCTGAATACTACTTCTATGCATGTTTATCTATTTTTTTTTCTTCAAAAAATTCGTCTCGATCTGGGTGTCATCTGTCTTGTTTTTAAACTTCCCTCTGTTACATGGCACGCTTGACTTTGAAGATCGTCCGGAGAACCCATTGAAAATCAGCGGACGAACTCCACGTTGAAAGCTGTCTTCAAGTTCTTCCGAGCGTCCTCTTGTATGTAATTAATAACAGGCCATCGGTAGATATTCTTCTAGATCTATCGTGCATTTTGATTCGAAGGTCTCTTCTTCCGAATCTATATGGTACGTTCCGTTCCAACCCTTGCTCTTAGTCACGAATCCTGCTGTTCAACCTCGCTAGCTTGGTTTGGCCGAACAAGCTGGTTTTCGACCCCCCCGGCCTTCAGATCTTCAGAAGTGATGAATTAGGACCAATCCGATGAGAGCACAGTGTTCACGAGTCCTCGGATTCTTCCTTAATATTGGCCCTGGCCCTTCAGCGGCACATTGCGGAATTCAACACGTCATGCTGGAGTCAAAAAACATGTACCGCATTTTCATTTCCCTATGCACATCTGGCGGCATGAAGTGCGGCTTAAGTGGATCGTTGGAGCCAGTAAAAGAAATCTTCCTGAGTATTGGAGCTTCTTTTCGAGAAACTTGACTCATCAATGCCGAGGTTATACATATGAGTGAACATCGTACCAGACATAAACTTCTTTCAGTCGGGGCTTCTAAGCAAGCTTCAAATTATACCCCACACTTGAAAAACACACGTATACAGCTTATTTTAGAATATTAATTATTTGCTTACTAATATTCGCTAACGGAATCGCGATTCGGACCTGGCGGGCGCCTACTAGTCAGGTGCAGTGCAGACTCCTGCTTTAAATACAAGAAATCTTGGTTGTCTCCGTTTGCATTCCAGCCCTTCTCTACAACCCTATATCACAAACATCCAATATTCATGTCTGTCCAGAATGGAGACTTGCTCAAAGCCTCCGATGCGCTCAAGGCATCCCTCTCGCCGCTTGTCGCCTCTGCGAATTCATCGCGTGTCGGCACACCAGGCAGCGACGCGTCTGTGCACCGAGTGAAGAATGTGCCAGGATACACCACGCCTGTATTTGCGGGGAAACAGGCGCAGCGGACACGTGTGCTTGAGACAGTAGCAGCCAAGGGCTTTGTGCCGCGCGAGCTCGTCAAGAATGAGATTGCATGGTTCTACGATAGTCTCGGCATCGACGACACCTACTTCCGCAATGAAAGCGTCGATGTCATCTCCGACCACATTCTCGCTCTCTTCGGTGCAAAGGTGCGTCCATTCCCATGTCTATGCGCCAGCTGTTCACCCGCCGCAGGTCCTCGCTTTCACCAAGCACGATCCAAACCAGCTCGTCATCGAGCTCGAGAAGATCACGCCCGGAGATGACGGCCACCCGAAGGGCGCTTTCTTCATCCACACCAGTTCCCCCGGTGTCAGCACCACCGAGGGTCCCGGTGCCACCTGTGAGCGACGGTAAGCGTCCAAACGTGCACAGCCCTACCCTGATCGCCCTGACGCCACGTAGCATCGACCAGCTGTTCCTCGACAACTCTACCCCCGCTCTCGCCTACCGCCTTGAGACATACCGTTCGACCGGCCCCATCTCTGCCCGCAGCTCCCAGCAGCTCCGTTGCTACTTTGTCTCCCGTTGCGCCTTCCCTGCCGAGCGACCTGCGTCGACGCGCGAGGACGGACGCACGGACATCCGCGCCGTGTCAGATGTTAGCTTTCTCGAAAAAGCGAGCGAGAATACGCTCGACATCTACCAGGAGGTCATGTGGAACGTCGAGACGCGCCACGGGCCTGTCATTGAGGTGTTCGAGGTGGAGGGCACGCGTGAGCGTAGGATAGTCATTGGGTACAAGGTGGGTGCGTTCCTGTGCCGTTCGTGAGTCTGCTGACGTCGTCGTCGGTTTTGAGATGGGTGGAACGACCCATTTCTTTAGGTAGGCGGTTCATCCGCAGTGCATTTCGTTAACACTAACACTCGCACAGTGCCCTCTCTGATCTGTACCACTACTATGACCTTTACTCTGCCCGCAAATACGTCGGTAAGCACCCTGGCCCAGTGCAGGTCCACTCTTCTCACTTTCACCCCATTTTCCACAGAACAATTCTCCAATGGCATAACTATCATCTGTAAGCTCCTTCTCGTTCCTCCCTTCACAACTGACCTTGTTTCACCCAGCCCTTTATCTGAATCCGCTCCCTAATTCCGTAGCGCCCCCTATCGAGCACTCCATACTCCAAGTTGTCAAAGAGGCTTCTCTCCTCTTCTGTCTTCCCGATAACGTCTTCTTCCGCACCGGTCCTGCGGATTCGGGCGCGTTTGAGACAAGCCATGCCGTACAGGAGGCTACCTACGCATGTATGACTCTACTCTTCCGATCTCTAGTTCTCCTGCTGACATGTTCCACTTTGTAGACTGCGGCTGGATCTTTGCCCAACACTTCTGCAACCGCCTTGGCGCGGCGTACATTGGCCTAAAGAACGTTCTCGACGAGACCAATCCTGACCATGCAGAAGTGCTGAACAACATCAAGACACGCTTCAGGGAGGAGACGTTTACGCGCGAGGGCATCGCGAATGTGATCCAGGCGCACCCGGAGTTGGTGAGTTTGGCAGTGTTGCCAATGCGATCGTACGATTCTGATTTGTGGGTGGATGTAGATCCGGATGCTGTATGTGCACTTTGCAATGACACATTACCCGCCTACGGACGAGTCTAGCATGCTCATGTGAGCTAGCTTCATCTTTATTCTTTCTATCTCTATTAACGCGCGTGCAGGCCTACGCTCTCCTACCAACGCCTCCGTACAGAGCAACCCCTCTCCGACGAAGAACTCTACGCCAAAATCCGACGCACCGTGCCCAACAAACATGATTCCCAGGTCTTGGAGAGCTTCCTCGTCTTCAACAAGTGTGTGCATTTCCCACCCACTTCCACCCCGCTGGCTAACTCACCCTCGTCCGCGTGTGCAGACACGTGCTCAAGACTAACTTCTATCAGCCCACAAAGGTTGCGCTTTCCTTCCGCCTCGCGCCAGATTTCCTCCCCGACGTAGAGTATCCGAAGAAGCCATTCGGGATCTTCTTTGTCATTGGTGAGCGTCCTGGTGACAGTGGTCGCAGCTACTGACCGCGTATGTTGGGTGTCAATGTTCAGGTTCTGAGTTCCGCGGGTTCCACATTCGCTTTAAGGACGTTGCAAGGGGCGGAATACGGATTGTTCTCTCGAAGGGCAAGGAGTGAGTCAACCGTTTCTCTTACATATGCTTGCGGCGTGAATGCTCACTGTTGACCATAGAACGTACTCCATCAACCAGCGCATGTTGTGAGTGTAGTGTTACGTGGATTTGTTGGGTCAATAATGTTCATGACGCACAGGTTCGATGAAAATTATGCATTAGCGTCAACACAGTCGTTAAAGAATAAGGATATACCGGAAGGTTCGTGCACGATATCGTTGCGTGGTGTTGTTGCTGACTTTTCTGGCACTTCCTATTTGTAGGAGGCTCCAAAGGCACCATATTACCCTCGTACGTTATACACTCGTCCCATTCACCCTACACGCACTGACATAGCACTAGTCTCGGTGCAAGCCCTCGACTCTGTTTCGAGAAATACGTGGACGTAAGCATCATTCACCCTCTTACTTGCCAGCTAGCGAACCTGGAATCATTTGGGCATAGGCCATTATCGACTTGCTTATACCAGGAACATCCCCGGGTATCAAAAACCCTATTGTAGACTTGTATGTGAAGCCTGAGCTTCTGTTCTTCGGACCTGACGGTGCGTGCATATGCCGTATATATGCTTGCACTGCGCAAATTTATACTGTGATCGATGTCCAGAGGGTACAGCTGATATGATGGACTGGGCAGCCCGTCAGTACAGCTCCTTCCTCTTTCTGTATCAGGCTGCTGACTCTACTGTTGCTGCGACAGTGCACGCCCGCACGCGGGGTGCGAGTGCCTGGTGGAAGAGTTTCACCACAGGCAAGAGTGCTTCCAAGCTCGGTGGTGTACCGCATGACGTCTACGGTATGACCTCCCTCTCCGTGCGTCAGTATGTGCTCGGGATCTACAAGCACTTCGGACTGCGCGAGAAGGACGTGACGAAACTCCAGACAGGCGGGCCGGATGGCGATTTGGGTTCCAGTAGGCGTATTTTTTGTTTGCTTAGAGGTTGGGAGGCTAATTTGATGGCAAGACGAAATTCTGCTAAGCTCAGATAAGACGATTGCGGTTATTGACGGGAGTGGGGTATTGGCTGATCCAGTGGGGATCGACCGCGAGGAACTCGTGCGGCTGGCGAAGCTGCGTGTGCCTGTGTCCAACTTCAACAAGAGTAAACTTAGTAAGGACGGGTACCTCGTGCGTGTGGAAGATCAGGACGTGAAGCTTCCCTGTATGTATTCCGTCTTACCGGTTCTGGAATCGCAACTGAAATCTCCTGTGGATTGTAGCGGGCGAAGTTGTCGCGGATGGTACCGACTTCCGCAACTCAGCCCATCTGCGTTTCAAAGCGGATTTGTTCGTTCCGTGTGGCGGGCGGTAAGTCCTGACAGTAACGCGTGTACTGCTGATCCCCTTCAATCCCCTTCTGCCTTTCTTTTTTTCACAGTCCTGAGGCGGTTAATATTTCCAACGTCGGTGCGCTTGTCGACCACGACGGCAAGGCGCACTTCAAGTACATCGTTGAGGGTGCCAACCTTTTCCTCACCCAGCAGGCGCGTCTGTTCCTTGAGAAGCGTAAGGTGGTTCTGTACAAAGATTCGAGTGCAAACAAGGTACAGTGTTTTCCTCGCTTGCGTGATGGCGAATGCTGCTAAAAGAAATTCTAGGGCGGCGTTACATGTTCATCTCTTGATGTGTTAGCCGGGCTAAGCTTGGAGGATAAGGAGTTCTTCGAGCTGATGACATTCAAGGATGGCAAGCCAACGGATTTCTATAACAGCTACGTCAAGGACATACAACAGAAGATTGCGGAGAACGCGGCGGCCGAGTTTCAGTGCATTCAGAAAGAACACATCCGGCTCAAGGGCGCCAAACCGAGGACGATCATCTCAGACGAGCTGTCCAGCATCATCAATGACCTACAAGACGAACTGGAGAGTTCGGACCTGTTTGACGATTTACCGAGTAGGCAGGGCGTGCTGAACCGCGCGATCCCTGAGACGCTTAGGAATAAGGTGGGACTTGATGTACTGCTGAAACGTTTGCCGGAACAGTACCAGAGAGCATTGTTCTCCAGCTGGGTCGCTTCCCATTACGTATGTAGATCTGCGCTGCGCGTGTCTAAATCCATACTAATGCATATTGATGTTATGCTATCTAGGTTTACAGGTATGGCGTGGCAGCCTCGAGCGTGGACTTTTTCCACTTCGTTCGCGACCTGGCTGCCTGAAACACTTTTATTCGTCATTCTTCTTCCACTTTCCTAATTCCTTTATATACAACTAAGCTCTACAACTAATGCAACACAGTATAACGCTACAATCCCCCCCAAGAAAAGATCATTTAAACCTCACAGAGTAACAATCAACTTGCCGGCTGTGGTGTTTGATTCCATGTCACGATGGGCATCCTGTATTTTATCCAGGGTGTAGACCTATGGCCACAAGAATCAGATTTGTTTTACCGAGATGCGTGTTATTGTCCTTCCAAGCTTACAGCGTGAATATAAGTGCGCAACCCTCCGTTGCCATTTTCACCAGTAATTTTGTCACCAACGGCCGCATTGAATCGCTTGATTAAATCGGCCTGATACTCTGTAGAGCGAGATCGTAACGTGCTTCCTTGAATCCGTAAACGCTTGTACAAAATGGGCAGCAGGTTGAAAGCCTTGACCTCTCCACCTGAAATAGACCATATGTCAGCAATCGCTGGGATTATGTCTGAGGAAAAGGGAACTTACCACTCAGAAGCGCCAGCATCGTCATGCGGCCATCGACCGCCAGCGCATCGATGTTCTTGACAAAGTGGCTTTGCCCCGGGAAGTCGACAATGACGTCGACGCCTTTGCCGTCTGTGATCTTCTTGACTTCTGTAGCGAAGTCTTGGGTCTTATAGTTGATGGTGTGAGTGGGCCCATTGGGAAGGCCGAGGAGCCAGTCGAGTTTCTCTGCTGTCGAGGCGGTGGTGATGACGTTCTTCCTAAATGAAAGAGTAGGTGCGGGGAACGCGTGAAGAAGAATGCAGTAATTACGCTTTCCAGTGACGTGCGAGCTGGTTAGCGGCGAGACCGACTCCGCTGGCTCCTGTATGAATCAATGCATTGTCCCCGGCCTTTATCTCTGCGATGGTGAGTGCCTGGAAAGCTGGAGTGTAAGTCAGACCCCGGAAAAAGTTCTATGAATAGCACGCCTCTCACCCGTGAGCCAATTCTCTGGAATAGCGGCCGCATCTACCCAGGACAAATGATGTAGTTTCCTCCAAATGTGCGTTTCAGGAGCGACAACATATTCGGCATATGCACCCTGGAAGAACACTGATATTAAGTCTCGCGCAGCTGAAAGCTAAAAAAATATGCGCACCCCGCCGACAAGCCCTAAAACCTCGTCGCCCGCTTTCCACTGAGTGATGTTTTCCCCGACTTCAGATATGGTGCCGGAGAATTCGACACCGAGAATCTTGCTGACACCGGCAGGAACTGGGTACTTGCCTTCGCGTTGAGAAATGTCCATGCGATTCAGACCGAATGCTTTGACCTATTAAAACAGTCACTGATCAGCGGTGCTTATGATGCCAAATCTTGAAACAGACCTTCACGAGGACTTCACCCGTGGAAGGTCTAGGTTTTGGTGATTCACCAATATAAAGGTCTTCCACTCCGCCCGCTCCTCCTTTTATAAGTACTGCACGCATTTGAGACATTTTTATACACGAAAGCAGCACCAGGACAACAGGAGAAAGCTGAAAATGGGTGTGAACGGCCTTGTCATGATCACGTGCACAAGGTGACAAAGGCCACACGTGATTAGCCCTGCACTTCACCACAAAGCAAAAATCCTAACTTTTTTTTCTGCGAAAATTTTGGTGTGCTGGAAATGGAAGACCCTCCGAACACGAGGACTACGATGGTCACATTATAATCTCAGCCAATTCACCGTACCGCCTTTGTACTCCGAGTGAATGGCCTAATTGTCCTCCACTTTTGCTGCAACTCTGCCACTCTCTATCACCATGGCTGTCTTTGCGTACACACCTGTGACTGTTTTCACCGCAGCAGCAGCAGCCCTTCTATATAAGAAGAGTCAGTACAATCCTCTCCGTTTGCTAGTCCACGGACCCGAACCACCCGAACCAAACAAAGAACTTGAAGAAACAGTCGAGAGTATTCATGAAACACAATATTCTATTGTTCTCAGAGATGGATCTCCCCCTATCAGTATCGATCCTAAGGAACCGCTTTTGGTAGGTTTGTAATATTTCAGATTATTGCCCACCCTGTCGGTCTATTAATCACTGGACAGATCCAGCAGCAGTGCTGAGGTGTGCCACTGCTGTTACTAATGGAGTATTTTGGCCTTCTTATACCAAGGAGGATGCTATGAAAATGCTGGATCTTCGCAACACTAACGATCTTCTTCCCCATATGACTATAACATTACATCCCTTTCAGCTAATTGGTGTTGCTTGGTTGATGAACCAAGAAGCTACTCGTAAATGTTGTTTCCTTGCTGATGAGATGGGTTTGGGAAAAACGTGCGTCATAATTCCCTTGCGAAAATTCTGAGGACTGATTTATGTGTTGAACATAGCATCCAAATGTACGTTTTCATAAATAAATCTCGCAATTAAATCTGACTCACTCAAACTCTAACTTGAAGAATTGCCGCAATATTTTTGGGCCATCGAGAGGATCAGCCCCAAAAAACCCTGATCATCGTTCCGGCCTCTCTTTGCGCCCAATGGGCCTCTGAGGTCAGAATGCTGATCCTTGTCGTCAGTAACTACCTGATGGGACACCTTACAGATTAGCTCTAAAACAGATAGTGCTTTGACGGTTTGTGTCTGGCATGGTATGGGCAGATTTCCTCTTTCTGGACGGTGACCCACGTTTAAGGATTCAGGACCTGGACGAATGAAGAAGATGGAAAAGTTTCATGCTGCTCATATTGTTATTACCAGCTATGAAGTGTGCACCTATATATTGTAATAAAGTAAGGGTATTAACCACTCAGAAGATACTTCGGCTAGAATGGGTACAACTTACTAAAACACGAAATGACGAGACTCAATGCAACAATAGCGGTGGAATGCAAGGTATAAAACCCATGTATCTCAAGAAAATAGTATGTAACTAATTTACACAGAACCAATGCAGACCTCTCCTTTATTCAAAACTAGCTGGCACCGAGTTGTTTTGGATGAAGCTCACATCATTAGAAACAAAGATACTCGTATGTGTTTGGATCACCATACAAAGATCTACCTTCACGACAAACTATAGGCACCGCAAAAGCTGTTTTTGAACTTTCGGCCATTTTCAAGATATTTGCTTCCGGGTCAGTTAGATTACTAGAGAATGACTTGAAATAGTGATTCGTTCATCTTCCCAGGACACCAATTTTTAATAGCCTTGGTGATCTTTATCCAATGTGCAAATTCTGTGCGTCACGCAATGTACGCGCCCTGAGCTGGACTTACTTTTTCTTAGTTAAGATACCATTGCTTGAAGGCGAGTGAACGCTGTTGTGGACCTCTCCAGAGACATCTTATGATCCGTTACAGATGAATTCTCATTTGACGTCTGTTTTACTTCGTTGGAGAGAACGCAGCGTGAGATTGCCTTATCTATTCTCATGGTCATTTCTGCTAAAATCACCCAACAGCCTTAGTTGCTGCGAGGACACTTCACAGACTTCTCATTCAACCTTATTTTCTTCATCGAAAGACCAACACCATTCTTGATGGAAGAAAGCTCCTGGATATTCCAGCCAAGATTATCAAGACCCACTTGCTTAGATTTTCTGAACAGGAATGGGAGGCATACGATGACGTGAGTATACTACTGTCGCGTAACTTTGGCCTGGCGGAGCATTGAATTTTTTTACAGATACAAGCGAAGCCATCGTTGGATGGTAATATTTTATATATCCCTGGTTCATTTCCAAAGTATGTTTTAGCATTTCACTACTTACCTGCATGTTTTACGTCCCGCGTTAGGTCATGTGGACATGGTGGGCCTTCCCGATGTGCTACACTCTCTTTTCCTGATTCAAAGTGTTATTGGCAGTCTTTGTTAAATGGTTGCGCTGGAGGCAATGTTGTGTGCATCCCTATCTAACTCAAGAGATTGACGATGAAGACACTCAGAAAACGGAGACTCCTATTTTGAAGGCCACAAATGCTGTCGTGAGTGCTAATGAAATGATCCGAGAAAGTAGTGGTTTCATAATCCGATTATAGGAGATAGCTTCAGAGAATGGGAGTCGCTGTGAAGTAAGTTGATTGTTTTATCGCAATAGCGCGTTATTGAATAAATGTTTTTGTTCAGATCTGCAGGGAGATAATTATGCCGGGAAGTGAAGAAGTTCTGCCTGATTTGGTGTGCGAGAAGCACTGTTTCTGTGACCTGTGCCTCTGTGCGCCTTCCTCCTTTTCATTGATGTTCTTCGATATTGAAGTACCCTCTAGTCGAAGTTGAGCATGAGTTACAACGTAATACTCCTGAATACCAATTAAAAGGGTGTCTGTAATTTAGAATTCGTGATTTGAGCGTAACCTAACCGAGATATTTAGGCCCTTTGTGTGCCATCACTACAAGTGTTTTTACGGGAACAATAAGAGAACCTTCGAATCCACAATCTGTTTTCATACCCTACGAGTTCATACCCTCGACTAAGTTTAAGGCTAGCTCCTGAGATTCTACAATAGTGTCATCCCACTCACCCTTTCCTTATCCTAGTTTATGCTAGACCTGCTCATCAAATGGCGCGAAGACCCAAAGACCACTGATGACAAGGTATGCCCCCAATGTCCTGATAAGACCGTCCAGTACTTAAAGTTACCCATAGACTATTGTGATTAGCCAATTCACTGCTGCACTGGATTTGGTAGATACGTATTTGTCGGCTCACAGTTTTAAATGTGTTGGGTGAGTCGAATGCTGTGTCTGATTCTGTCACAGGGTAAAAAGAAATCCTATAGTTATAAAGGTGGCATGAGTCGGGCTAGCCGGGCGGAAAGCGTGCGGTCCTTTATGGAAGACGATGAGACCCAGGTGTTGCTTCTAAGCTTGAAGGCAGGAGGGCTTGGACTGGTAGGTCACGTATACCTTAGCCCTCACGTTCCCTCCTCACAAGCCGAAAACCACCGCATGCAGAATTTAACGCGCGCGAATCGCGTGATCCTGCTGGACCCAGGCTGGAATGTTGCAGTGGAATACCAAGCCTTCGCCCGATGCCATCGGCTGGGTCAACACAAGCAAGTTTTCGTGCACCGCCTTGTTATCAAAGGAACTCTCGAGGAACGTATGCTGCGGGAATATCAGGCCAGGAAGGCGAGTCTCGTGTTTCATGGGAGATTTCTAGATGTGGGACGGTCGAATTGATTTGCTTGCTTTTTTTATAGCAACTGCTCGCAAATACAGCCATTGATGACTCCGAAGAATATGAGAGTTCGGATATGGAAATATCTCCGTAGACAAATATTTTCGTTGTAGACGGTCTCGAGTGTGGAAGTGTAACCGTGTAAAGTTTACTTTGCAACACTAGCGTGTATATGGAGGTCAGTTTTGATTTTGAATGGATATAATAATCGCTGGGAAAAAATTGTTGAAATTCGGGAGCTCCGTTGTACGTTCTTCATTGATTGATTGAACTTTTAGGCGGAGTGGCTATACTACACCCCATTTTATACCAACTTGAAAGGGAGTCCATTTTTACCGCTACAATGCAGTAACATCCGTTTATCTAACATCTCACCGTTGTCTGGGTAATTTGGGGCTTCAAGACACGACCGGCATGGTGTATGCCACATCAGGAGAAGACTTGGACACTGATAAATTCATGATAGCAGCGCATTTATTATTCAAGAAAGACAGACCAGGCTCAAAACACAAAAGGGTGTATTCTCTTCTGTCAGCAGCACGCGGAGCTAACTTGAAGTGCGAATACCACAATTACGATCAAAAAGGCTTCTCGTGCCATACCTACAGCATCAAGACGTTTCCGCTACCTTGGCTACAACATCTACCATGTTGTTTCTGCGAGCTACCGTCAGCAACCTTGATCGGTTTTGGTTTGAGAGACAATTCGACAGCGGATCCTCGTTGTATCGGGTGGAGTGTTGGGGATTCGTCTGGAGGAGCCGCAGTCGGGTGTCCTGGCCATGCTGATTTCATGTGGAGAAATATGCCCTCAAAAACACGAATGCTCCGGATATCTGGTGTGTCTTTTGTGAGACCTGCATCGTGGAGCATGATGTTTTGAAGCAACGCTGTGAGTAGTCCAAGCAGTTAGAGACGTCCAGAAGATATTTACCGGATGGTTTAACAAGCTAGTAGTATTTGTGCGGCGATCACGGTGCGTTCATCTACATGTCAAACAGAGTGGGATTTATTTTGCGTCATGCTGCAGATGTACAACACTTATGGACACAGTCAAACCTATCAGCCGACACATGTCAATGCTTGGAACACTCGCTGAGGCAAGGGTGATCGTCGGGCCAAATCATAGGAACTAAGTCGTGACCTGCGAGCGATGGATACTCGACGTTCATACTGAACTTGCAACCCTTATCAAATAGGGCTAGCATCTGCTTGTCTGTACGAAGGGAAGTCATAATTTAAGAGTTGACATCAAAATATTGGGACCAGCCCTTTTCGGCGTTCTGCGTGCACACGGCTGAAGCAAGCAGCTATACCATAGCCCTGTTGTGGAAACATGCACAGGGATCAGCTTGTCTTTCTACCTGTCGGGAATGATCATACCAAAATCATATCTAAATCCACCAGGCCCGTGATCAATCTTCGTCACTTCAGCAAGCCGTAAATGTGCAATTGCCAAGGCAGTGAGTTAAACTGCGTCATTTTCCGTCAATGGGCCGTCGCATGTATCCAGATCTCATCACGTACGCTTGAAAGAAGTTCCCAGTCCCTCCCGACCTGCAGCTGCAGCAACCCATCTGCTTGTCTTCATCGAGCCAGGCCAGATCTGGAGACGCTGCCCTAGAATTTATCTCTCCTCCCCCATCGCCATTTGACGGTACAGATTCTGCTTTCATTTCAGCGAGTGGCAGTGGCTGCGTATCTTGCGGGACATTGGGGTTAGTCATGCTGAAGTGCGATGCAAATTCGATACTTGCAATCCCTTCTTATATACCGTTAAGATCATTTGTTGTACTGAGGTGAGCGTTTCTGGTATCTGGTGGCTATGTACATAGCAAGTCATTCGCAGCACTGCACAGCGGGAAAGTTCTCGCGGATAACCGGTGGTCCAGATACATCCCACGTATTTTTCCACGGATATTACCTTGCCGGGCAAGGTTACATGCCTTGCGCGCAAGGTCCTGAAAATGAAGCTGGATTGTTGTCAGTGTCATCCGCTCATGTACCTGGTACATCAGGAAAAACTGTGTTTGCATCATAGCAAGGCACCTGTGTGATATCCCACGGTCCCAACGATTAGTTTACTAAGATAGGCGTCACACAGTCCCAGCTAACCATAAGCGCTCATTACATCAGCATTGGGTTAGGGTTAAAGGGCGCTTAAACGGCCAATGTGACTTCCACTACCTACCTTTGACTTTGTACACCGCCGTTCGAGTTCTGACTTGGTGTAAGGCAGGGTAAATAAGATTTCTGTGAGAAGTGTTCTGCCTATAATCAATGTCAACCACATGTACCTTGGGCCTTGTTCGTAATACATGCACCGGTCCTATATATCTACCTGTCAGAGACATGCATGAGACCTTCGTCACATCTCTGCCCCAGACCCTGACGCAAGGTCTTGATGGCCTCCCAGGGCTGTCGACATAACAGTCATCCCTTCTCCAAACCAAAGCCACCAACAAGGGTGTGCTGGGGCTCCGACATGCAAATCCTCCTACCGCACAGGTGACTTTGTAATATGACGCTTGCCACACCTCCCTGTAAGCTGCTCAAGATGTTTGCTACTTGGATACCTCTGGCATATGTAGTCTATGACTGATAAAGCCAGTGTTGTCTAACTTTGGCCTTTTTTTTCCACTGCCACCATGACAGAGTACACACCTGTGTTAACGGCCACTGAGCTTATAATCAATAGTGATTGCGCTGTAGTGGATTGCAGTCAGTGCTACACCAATCTGGCACTCATTATGAACGCCCAGTCATCTCGGCTGGTGGTACATATATTTCATATCATTTTTGGTCAACTTAACTTATAATAACATGCTCTCATGCGGCAGAAAATATTCTTGAAGTTCTCACCACTCAATACTGATACAGGACTATCTTTCAAAGAATTGTGGAGCAACAGTTTTCTCAACTGTATCATGGAGACCGATGTGGAAGGCTTGAGCTGGGCTCCCAATGCATCAGACTGTTCACCACTGAATTGATGGCTGACTCACGGACACCCCTGGCACCTGCCCATGCGCATCCACTGCAGACAATTCATGGAGAGACATGGTCTATGATCAAGGCTGAACCTTTTCCTGAGGCTGTTGTACCCATGCTCATGGAGGGCATGTCTAATGAGGAAGGCATGAAAAGTGTGCGGAGATGTTTTGTATGCATGTTAGTGTGAGAAAAGTGGGACACTTACTACTTTCGATACTGCTGTAGAATCTCAGTGTTGAAGATACTCAGGACACATGCAAGTCCTTACCAAGAATACATCCAAGGGTCCTCGATCCGCTCACAGAACCTAGTGGGTTCAGGTTTGGGAATGTGAGACTCCGACCTCTCGATACCCTTAGTGAGCCTAGTGGGTTCATGTTCCGGGGCAGAGCCATTGCTCCAGGGGGGTATTATGACATGGGAGGTGTATGGCGCGCTGGTTGGATACCATCGGAAGCACAAGCTGTGATTGACCAAGGCTATGAGACCATGTTGGCCACTGCTGGGTTACGGAAATGACAGGATGGGGGTTGAAGATTGGCTGAATTTTGTAGCCTCAAGGTTTATTTAAAGTTTATGTTTGCGATGTGAATACCACTCTGCGACAACATAAGTATGCTAGATTAAAGTCCAATTGTGGGATCACAGCGCCCGTGAGGAAAGTGTGACATGCATACTGTGATGCCACCACACCCTGGTTGTGTTTGGTCCATGATCTTCTGTCTGTCTGCGTGTTCATAGCTCATATCATGCCAGGCCCTACCAAAAAGACTTTGCCTCTCAGTGAGTGCCAAACAGATTATGGCTGGTGGGTGTGAGCAATTGACAGATCGTTTGCAGATTTTGAGGTTCATCTGGATGACTCTAAGAAGATTTGCTGTAAGACTTGTCAGGCATTTGATGCCCGGCTGGAAGACATGTTGTGGATGAACTGGGGGAGCAACACAACTCATAATTCCAGCCATGGTCATCTGGCAAACATGAGGAGGCTCATGCATGAGCAGCAAAAATTGGAGTTGGCCATGGCACTGTATGCGGAGGTGGGTCAGGCACCTGTATTCAATCCGGGGAGCATACATGGGGATTTGTATCCTCAGATGCAGTGGAATTTGGATGCAGATGTGCCGGGGTTGGTTGACGGTGCTGAAGATCAAGTAGCTATGGCAGGGGTGCGTGAGCGTGTCACCTGGGAACAAGGGGAAGAGGTGAGGGTTGAGGAGCTGGCAGAGTACGATGAATATGAAAGAGGTTTGGCAGCAGAGGAGGATGGATGGCCTGAAGATGAAGACGTCACAATTCCAGATGGTCCTGGGATGCTGGAGGGTACATGTGAGAGGTTTCTGTCTTTAGGAGGTCAGGTGGCTAATGCAGGATCATGCGTTCAGATCTCGAAGAGGGCGTGATGGTTGATATTGAGAACAGAGTAGCACAATTTGAGGCTAATGGAGACTATTGTTAAATCTCAGTCTTCTGTGAGAGAATGACTAATATAATTGTCACGACTACCTATTGTTAAATCTAGAGTAGCTAATGAGCAATGTTAATGAATGCTAAAGAGAGTGATCTTACCTCAGTCTTCTGTGAGAGAACAACTGAGGAAAAGACATATCAAGTCTGATACTACTTATGTAAGGTTTAAGACACAAACTCCGATATGATACCTAGCTCATTATCTTATCTTTCAACAGAGACTGGGTGCCATATCCCAATAAAATGGTAAGTGACAGTGTCGCTGTTAATGAGGAAGGCTAATCGGGGAGGGGTGGTTTCAGATTTTCTTGATTGACCTGCAGGATAATCTCCCCAGGAAGCGGCAGTCAAGGAGACAGTTGGAATTCAGCCTTTGGGTGATGAAGCAGATCACTCCATCTGACGTACCATCTGTGTATGCGCTGCGGGAGATACAGAAGCAACTCCAAAAAGCATGTGGGGTGCGTACAGAGAGGTTCGTCAGTTCGGTTGACAATGTCATGTATATGAACAGGATACCAGACATTATCGCGAAGGTGGGTAGGGCGGCGTGGTTCCTGGACGTTAACTGATTTGAAATAAATTAGGACTACTCAAATCCACAAACCAGCCCACTGCTGCAGTTTTATCCTGAGGTCAAAGGTGGCAACATCACAGAAATGTGGCAGGTCAAATGCTGGAAAGAACTGCCACCAGAACTGTTGAGCCCAATGTTTCGGCAAGGTTTGAAGGACTATTATGTGAATGAGCTTGCAGAGACAAAGAATGGGCAATTGGTGATCCCCCAAATGCAGATCATTAGGGAGGGGGAGCTTGGGGAAGATGCTTGGCTGGTGTCTGGATTGGAGGTATGCCATTTAGGCCAGCTATCTCATCGGCTGTGGGATGACTAACCAGTGTCCATTAGTCACTAGAAGGGTTAGTGATCCTGGACCAATGGATCCATGTGAAAGCCACTGATCTACAATGGAATTGGTTTGACCTGGCTGCCATGAGGAGGAATGTGAGCTTCAAAGGTATGCAGGTTGTGAGACAGCGCATGGACAGGATGTCTAATGACCATCCCCAGGGGAGTTTCAAGAGGTGCAGGATCAAATGCCGAATCCATTGCATGCGGTGGCCGCAGGTGATGAGTTGTACACCTCATTTGTGTTGGTCTGGGCAGATGACGTGGGGGGTAATGTCACTAAGTTGATCAATGCACACAGGAATATCTACCTGGCACAAGCAAATGTGCCAGGTAGGTTGCTTCAGCAAGAATATTTTGCTTGCTTTGTAGGAACCTCACAGGTGGCGTCGACAGCAGGGGAGTTTGAAGCAGTGAAGCAAATGGTTGAGTACGTGTTATATTATCATGGCCATGGTACCTCATGAGGGGTTGTACATTACCTGGTTGACAGGGAGACACATGTTATGCCCCTGCGGGTATACCAAGCGCACATAGGTTGAATGTGTCGCTTTAGGCTGGTTGTGCCTGGACTCCCTGCCGACAATCCCCAGCAATCGGAAGAAGCTAGCCACATTGGCCCATCTGGCAATCAGAAGTGACACCACTGTTTTGTAGGAGGCAAACCAGAGGAGCGAGAGTCTAATGAAGGGTATCACACCCTGCATGCAGTACATGGATATGTACAACCAGAGAATAATTGGGGGGATTATTGATTGCCATCTGGGTAGCCTGGCGTTCCACGCACAGTGGAGGGCACCCAGGCTGAGACCTGCAATCAGCTTCATAAGGCTATGGAGGGCTCGCTTGGGGCTGTCACAAACATGCAGACAGCTTTGGGGACTGAGGACTGGGTGGCACAAGCATGGATTCTGAAGATTGTGGCCAAAGTCAAAGAGCTCAGGTCAACACATCCAGGATGGTCAGTTGAACAGGTCATGGCTGAGACCCAATGGTGGTTGGAGGCCCAGCCCAGTGATCCCTGGAGTCCCCTGCTTAGTTTCCATGGTATGTGCCAGGCATGTATGTGTATGACCTGTAGGTTGGCATACCTATGTAGGATTGGATCCCCATTGGGATACACCCATGGAAATCCTACACACAGTTCTGCTGGGTGCAGTCAAATATGTCTGGCATCAGCTGCACGTATCGCTGAGCAAGCCTGCACATGCATTGTTTGTGGTGCGTCTGCAATCAACGAATGTGGAGGGATTGAGCATCCCTGAAATTTGGGCCGTGTACATGTCCCAATACCGAAATGGGCTCGTAGGGAAGCACTTCAAGAGCTTGATGCAAACCATGTTGTTCACAGTCCATGGAATTGTGACTGGAGCACAATTTCACCTCATCAATGCATTGGGAAAATTTGGAGCCGTACTCTGGTATCATGAGATACCAAACATAGTGGAATACTTGGTATGACACTACCAAAAGGCCCCATTCACTTGGGGATATAACCCGCTGGGCTAATCATATTGCTTCCCTTCAGGCTGACTTGACACTCCTCATCCAGAATCTGCTCGACGCATTCGACATGGTGGATCCTGCATGAATTATTGACAAAGGCAAGATACATATTCTCACTCACCTCCCAGAGGACATTGCCTGGTTTGGCCCAGCCATAGTACGATATGCCATGGAGGTGTTTGAGTGTTTCAATCACGTGTTTCAGATGTGTTCAGTGCTCAGTAACCACCAGTCCCCTGGGCATGATATCACCCGCAAATGTTCCAGCCTTGAGTGAATGAAACATGTGATGATTGGTGGGTTCTGGGAGACAGATGACGGTGCGTGGATTCAAGCAGCAGCTAGGGTGCGTGGTGTGCTCCAGACACACCCCATTGTGCAAAGTCACCTGGGGTGGGCCCCACACAAGCTGCTCTCTCCAGGTATGACCTTGCCCACCCATCTCCCAGCCCCTTGTTGACCATAATCCCCCACGTTGTCCCCAGGATGTGTGACCCATGCCCCTTCCAAGAAAGCAGGTTCAAAGCTGGGTGGAGATCTGCACCAACAGTCCCATTTTCGCTGGCCCTGACTCACCCCCACCTGATTCTCAATGGTGGGACGGGGTCAAGACAATCTCCCAATCAGGCAACAAGTGCTGGCTTGGGTCTTGGGTCTGTGCATCCATGCATGCAGTAATGTTCCCTTGCTGTTAGCTCTCATGGTCACTAACCCCCCCCCACCCCCCCCAGGGTGGCACCATCTTTGGCCAGATCGAGCAGTTGTTGTTACCACACCAATCCTCTCAGGAATCTCTGGCCATCCTTGGGGTCTTTGAGCTTAGTGACATCTTGCACCCTCATTATGAGATGCCATTCTTCATTGAGACCCCACACATACCAAGGATCTGCTGCATCTCCAAGGTCAGCCATACATATGTTTTCCACCTCAGTCACTCACACCCAGGCGTGTACAGAACATCAATTTCATCTTCAATGTGCAACATGATTGCTACATGAGCAAGTGTGCTGTGACTGGCATGCACTACAAGAAGCACGAGCGCGAACTTACACAACGCAAAATCTCAACACTTGTTCATACCAATGAACACCAATTTGTTATCAACCTGCATGCACTGCACAACGCACAGTGCTTGCATGTGGTGTTGCCCCACCACCTCACCATTCCCACGCCAATTCATGCCAACTCACAGGAATTCCATTTTGCCACTGCTGCCCAGCTGCGCATCTCCCAAAAAGAAAAACGCAAACAGACAGCCGCAAAATCGCATGCCACCTGCCTGGAAAACCAAATCAAACAAGGCACCCAGAACCCTCTGAGCCAGCCACCTTTCAGACATGCTGACCACCTCCCCAGTGGCCACTCCATAGATCCACACGATCTATGGAGTGACCATGAGAACAGTGATCCTGAGGCATCCTTTGCAGACCCGCTGGATATTGGTGCAACCCCACCTATAGAACAGCCACTTTGTGCCCAAGGAATCAAACGGCGCAAATTATAAGCCCCATTGTCATATGATATTTTGCGATAGTATATATTTCTCAAAACCTGAGCATTTAAAGCCTGCCTGCCTTATTCTCAAACTGAACCCTCTCAATCTCACATGTGTGATTGACTGAGTGACAACCCTACCAAATACATTCCCCAACACCCATTGATCGCTTTGGCCAAGCCCATGGACCACAACCCCAGCTCACCGCTGACTGCCACAGATTTTCCACAAAAGAATGGCCCATCCACAGTCAACCACTCATTCACCACCTTATTAACCACCAAGGGTTTGCCCTCACTCCTAGTTCACCCTGCCCACATCTTCACACTGACCTCTCCCAATGTTCTCTGATTCCTTGGTCACATATCCCTTCACCCCTGGTGCCCCTCCTGGAGGACCCTATGGGCCCATGTTCTCTACCCCTCCAGACCCCAGCTCAGACAGTGATTTCTCCACTGCACATGCAGACCTTGCCACCACACACCGCCCCACCTTGAGTGCCAGTGATCGCATTGCTGCCTGATGTCTTGCCAAGGCCTCCCAGAGTCCTCACACCATTGACCCCAACCTACCCACTTCCAACCTAGCCTCTGACCTCCCACCTTGTCTTGCTGGTGACAAATGTACCTACCCATTTAATGGCAATGACAAAGAAGACATCTCCCCACCATTGGCCACTCCTTCATGGCTTGCAGGAGAGTCCTCGCAATTGGTGCAGACACTCAAAGCATTGAAAAGATTCAAGCCTGAATCTGCTGCTGACCTGGATCGGTTTGTAGCTGTAATCATTATATCCTGCTCACCATACACTCACTCATCTCTGTCTTTCAGAGTGATCTCTCAGGGCAGGTCCTCTTGGTAGGATCATGGGTGCTAGAACTGCAAGACCAACTCTCCAGTGCCAATGCATTGCAATCAAGCTCTTGGAAGGTGCCTACAGACTTGCAGGTAATCACATATTATTAAATTGCCCTATTTCCACTACTGCATACCAATCTGGCATGTTTGCGCCATTTCCAGGCCGATATCAAAAAGCATTCCTACAGTATCCTGCTCTCGCCTTTCCTTACCACATACAGGGACACCACCCCAGCCAAAGCTGTTCTTGTAAGTCTCCCAATGCCTGCACTCCCATTGCCTGCACTCCCATTGCCTGCACATGCTCACTGTATCATCACAAGGCCACCATGCACAAGCTCAATCTCAGCACAATGCCCCATGAAGCTGAGTCTCACAAGATGAAACTCATTAACTCCGCCATTGGAACACAATTAACCAACACACGCAACCTCTTGAAAACTGAGGCAGGTCTCCTGCTCTTCGAACCAGAACCTCTTCAACCGCTAACCCTAACACACTAGATATTGCATAGTACCAAGGACACCTGCCCTGCTTCAGATGCCCACATTGCAGCACTCTCACATGCCCTCATCAGTAAATCGAAAACTGGTATCAAGGTGACCATCCACGTACAAACCCATGTTGCATTCTTAGTGAGTCTCGCTGCACTATCTACATCATCATGCATACCCTAATGGATCAGCGCATGGCTCTCTGTGAGTCCTCAGATGTCACTGCCGACAAAACATGGTCATCTGTCGATGATCTTTTGCGACAATGGGAGCATGAGAATCCCACCAAAGAGACCCTCACGATGTCAGTTCTATTATCATTCACCTTTATTCAAGGGTTAATCCTCCATACACCCAGCCAAATGAAAGATAATCTCATTGAGGTGGATATGGTGGACTTCCCACACCCTGCCCAAACCCTGACGGAATTCACTATTCCATCTAAAGACGTTGATTCCTGGCAGAAGATCTGTGACCTCCATGCCGGGCAAGTGACTGTGGATGTCAAGCTGGCTGCCTGGCAATGATGCTAGGCTCTGGAATAGCTAATGCACTATACTACTTTTGTAACACGATCCATCGAATTCTATAATTTTCAGCTGGATTCACTAGCTGGTACCCTGCATTTGAATAAGCCCTAATACAAAGCTGTCTACCAGCGCACACCCATCATTTAAAATACCCACATAGCACCTTTTTTGGAGTCTGGTTTTCATAGAGTTCCTGTGATTTGATCTGGCCACATTGAAGGTCAACCACGATATTCATATGTCATATTGATATGTGATTGCAAACGGTCCCCTCCCATGGATTCATAATGTATGATCCAGTATTATGGAGGGGCCCTCACAGCCCTCTGCACCAGGCATTTACTAGAGGTGGTACACGGCACACGCAATGTGGAATTCATGTATAGAATTATAATTCTCAGGGCTCCCATAGCATGTATGTAACACATAAGATGCGTGATTACGGCTTGATAATTGTACAGCTCTCCACAAGGCTTGGGTTAAGGACAACAGAAGCATCTCTTGGCTCTTTCCACAGGATGAAGTGAAATCAGCATGTGAGGCTATCTTTCACCCACGGTCTATTGTCACCTGAGAGGTACAACCAAGGCAGTTTTGGAGTCTTGCAGAGTGGTTAAGCATTTTAGGAGGCTCTGCTAACTTTCATGAGTTCCTCTGCTCAAGGTCTGACAGCCCGCTTGCATAGCTGCCCATGTGCTCATGTTTGCATGCTTTCTACAGGGCATTCCACACCTTGGATCCAAACAGTGGTGTAGGTTCAAGTCTAGTAGCACATGTAAATAGCAGAGCTATGTGATGGAATTACAAGACAGTCCACACAAGTAAAATACTAGGGGGGTATGGGCCAATGCTAGCGCATGGCAGAGACGATTCCCTGTTCTTTCTGCATACCAATATATTTTATCATATTAAATGACAATATATTAATTCATATACTTCCCTTCATTTCACAGTCCACAGGACAATGGATTCCTTTTTCCATGTCAATGATCTTGTCTTTGACATTTGATGTGCTGAGGCATGTCTGCAATGAATTTTCAGGTCACATCCATACTAATTCAGAGATTCAATGAAATACCATAGTCAAAATTATATTTGCAATATCACTATGCTGGTTGATTGATTATTCTACAACATAACCAATCTTTTCATGTGTGACCACTAACCAGTTGTTAGCAGTTTACATACTCTCAGGCTCCACTATTTCAAACAAACTGAGCTAACTGTATCACTTAACTCTTCCAGTTAGTCAGTCATCAGTGGAACTTGAAGAAATTTTGGAGCAAACAAACCAAACTAACAATTGAGAAGTCTAATCTAAAAATGTTTGGGGCATTATTGATGCAAAATGAATGCACCAGAGGCTCACAGTCAATCACACTTGTGTAGCATATTTTCAAATACCCAGTTATGTTTGGATTTTTATGTCAGGTTGTAGATATTAAACAATACTTTGTCATCAATTTTCACACCTTAACTTGGTCTCCCCAGGCGAATATTTGAAGTCAAAATTTGATTCTGCCTTATGTAATCAAAACAGACAGTGGCAGCCAATTGATCCCTCGCTGCCAGGCTGCTAAGTTAATTCCTTTTTCTTTCTTTTCTGTCTAGTTTTATTACCCATTCTCTCCTTCTCTTTTTTCCCTCCTCTCTCTATACATTCACTCCCATGGCTTGACTGACTTGTTGTTGTCAATTTTACATTGTGACCTTGACTGAATTGCAGTTACCAAGGTACACCAGTACTGCCTGGCTTATGTTTGCTTGGAGCAGTTTTATTCTCCCCACATCCGCACACTGCCTTCCCTTATGTTTTCATCAACAATAGACTCATCTGATTATAATTTCTATATTCGGTCATCTCAGTCTAGCGCTGTGCAATGATGACATAGTATGTGGACATCACGTCTGCATACTATGTCACCCACCACTCAGTTGTATCTGATGTGAGCATTTGATCTTATCTTATCTTCGGGATGCACTCACTAAGTTGACATCTGTTGCCACTGCTGTTGCCTCTACCTACTCTCCCTTGGTCCCCCCTGCTGCACCATAGTGACTATAGTCTATCCCTGCTCACCACAGGGGATTAAATATGTAACAGACTCCAGCCAGGTAAAGAAAAAATAGTATTTGGAAGGTCATTTCATACATAAAGATTATGTCAAATTCGGCTGCCACCACCATATCGATCATCCCCATGGCAGTGGGCACACTACTGCACATTGCCACTGCCACCATTATTGCGATCCATGTCCATGGCCCAGCCCCATGTGGTGTTGTCACTTAGGGATGGCATACATTGCAGCATTGGGTGAGTACACCCATCTAGCATATGTTTGACTGACATTCAGTTGTCCTAGAATATTCTTACACTCCCTCAACGGTATTTCCAGCTGACCAGAGAACACCACGATGGTGCTATTTTCTCTTTCTGGGAGGCTGGAGATGGTGGTGGGTCAATTTCAATAAGGTATGTAGTACTACCTTCAATAAATTTGAACACATACTGTATGCTGATGTTTGTTTGTTTGTCTTCCAATAATCCTGCCTCATCCTCAACCTCTGCTCTCTATGTCTGTCTCAGTTGAACCTGGGGCTGTTCAAGCCCAGATGCAGTGGTGGAGGCTGCACCAATGATGGCAAGACATAATGCTAGTGGTAAGTCTCCATTGTCCATCATTTAAGCTTGAGCTTACCTCTGTATTTGCAATGGTGCATATGAAGATGCTGCTGTGTGATGTGTTGAGTGTAAGGAATACATGTGTTTGCTGGTAGTGCTGTCAATTGTAAGTGGCTGTCTTGATTTTTAAGATGAACATTTTCTTACTTATTTGCTCATGCTCTAGCACCACCCAAACAATCTTCCCCACTTAACATCTTCTGGCCATGCATCTCACTCAAACTACCCTATTGTCTCTATCAAGTTTCAATGACCTGCAGGAAATGCAGTTCAATTCAATCCTTGCTGTTGATGTTTGGTGCTGTAAGGGAGCATAGCTCCCTACACGGTGATTCTGCTAAGCACCCACAAGCACCCACTTGGATGCCGCACTGTTCGGGAATGCCACATGACAGTGGCATTCCTTTGTCTAGTAGCTATAAAGCCTGTAGTCTAGTAAATAATTAAAATAAGGACTTGTTCCCTCACCATTAGGTATCTGTCTGTGTCTGCAGCAGAAATCCTGCTTACATCTGGAGCCCCATGCTTAGTCGAACCCACCTTGAGATTAAGAGTCTCTTCTCATTCCGGCACCCTTTGTGTCTAGTCTTTTTCTTCTACGGCACCCCAGTGTCATGTCGCCACCTACACACCCTTCCAGCAGCATGGCTGCTAGTATTTAGGACCACATTCTGTCAAAAACTGTCACAGTCACCTTCAGCAAGCTTCTCACTATCTCCTCCACTCTCCGTGACTTATTCCTCGAGTCCTTCGGCTCAAACAGTACATCTATCTACTCAGCACCCAGAACCACTACCTGTTGGTTACATAACTGTTCCAAATGTACACAGCAATTTACTACTCCATGGAAGTTGGCATGACATGTACATGTCCACAGGCTTTGTCAATGGTCGCCATACATTTATACACACATCAACCCCCTCTCGTCCCATTTTCAGCCACTAAACACCACTATGCCTGTCACTACGGTCCTATCTTATGGGCTTACCATAGAGCCTGACCCCACTCAATCTGCACCTGCCTTTGCCTCCAACATGATCTCTTCTCCTGCTACACTGGCTTCTCTCCTGCCCCCAGGGGCTTCTCTCCACCTGCCAGATGGCCAACTTGTCGCCAGAACATAGGTGCCAGTTGGTTCTTCACAACATGCACCCCCACCAGCAGCATCGTCAATGGTGTTTCCTTCCACAACTGCAGCCCCTCTGTCAATTCGTACTTGTAGCCCTTACCAGACAAGCATTCAAGGAGAAAAATGGATACAACAGGAATGGCAAGCCTGTGATGACGCTGACCAACAAGCGCTCCCATCCCGGATGCTCAAAATTAAAAGTCTCCCTCCAGAACTACTTCCTGCCTTTCCAAATCTCGCTCACGTATCTTCTCATCTTTTGTCCTCACAATCCTCACCTACAATGCCTCTGGATCAATGGCAAGTCACCCCTTCTGGTCACATCTTGCGAAGTAGTAGCAAAGCGGGGTTACTGTCAAATAACCCCCGCCTTTCATCCTATCGTTGCTGTCAAAACATCCCTACCACACCAAATCTTATTTCACTACCTGTGCAAAACAGTACATATCCAGAAAATTCTCATTCATTGCACCACTCTTCCAACTTCTCTTTCCTTTAATCAGCACCCTCTCCATTTTCTAGCCCCAAATTAGTGTCCACAGAACTCAACTCTACATCCAGTTCCATCTACTAGGCAAAAAACAAGTTCCGCAACTAATTTTCCTGCAGATACCGATTATTCAGACATCACCAATCCATTATTAACAAATGTCCTAGCTCTTATTCCATTCCGATTACACAAGTATTATTCTCAACATTGATGACACCACAGTTCTCGCCTGCGATATGTTTTGCTTTGCCTGCGTCAACAACATTCTTCAAGGCTTCCCGTTCGAGTTCACAAGCCACAGTTTGACATCCACTCATCTGTTCTCCTGTCCGTTTGTTCACCTACTCACGCACGCACAAACGCAAGCACAAGCTGCACCACAATCCACACACACTGACACAGCCCATTGCATGCTCTACACACTCATAACCACCCCAAACCACATACAGACCCCAATCAAAGACTGCGGTGCTCTCCATGCGAAATTCACCCAAATCTCCCCCAGTCCCCACTTGCCCTCCTCTTGTGCCTGTGCCACCATCCACATGCCGCTGGAAGCCCCATCCACACCCACGGGAACCCTCTCGCAGCGGCCACTGGTTGAGTGTGACATGTGCATGCCATGATCACATCGACGCCACCCCCCTTTTCCCCTGTTCGACCACGCACATCATGTGCCACCCATGCCCGCTGCCTCCTGCTTCACCGTGCCATCCTGCCCTGCTGCCACCAACACTGTCCCCACGTCCTACCACGGCAGGTCATATGTACACCACATGAGTGTGACATCACCCTGTCATCTCCGTGTGCCCATTGCACCTGCGCCAGTGTATGCTGCTGGCATCCTTGACAGCTCAGTGACCTGCACAACAACCCCATTCTACCCCGCTGTTCCTGGCTCACTGCACCACCATCGTCCATCTTTGTGACATCTCCCTCTACTCCTCCACACCCTTCCATCGTCCATACACTGCCCAGCTCCACCCTTTTCCCCCATCCACGCTGACAAGCATGATACTCGACAGTGCCTACTACACTACAAAAGACGCTCACTGCACATGTGCCTATCTTCATCAGCTTTTGCCAGACCATCATCTGCTGTGCTACCTCCAGTCTGCCAGATACATCATCTCCACACTCATTCTATCTTCATCAATTCTATTTTTGATATGCCATCCAGCATTGCCGCCACCACATCCCATGATTGTTTCAGATGACCGCCAAGCCAGACATACACGTTGGGCCACACATTGAACTTCCTAGTCGATGTTCTCCCCTTGATGTTCATTTGTCCAGTCCTCCTCCACAAGTCGCACATCGTCGGTACTATCCTCTATATGTCGAATCTCCTGAAGGCCCATACTGAACATTCCCCTCCTATCCTCCTTATCGTGTTCACGATTGCATTTGGGTATTCGACCCTGTCTTCCATGCTCCCTTCCATGTCATTGGCTTCGACCCAAACTACGAAACCAGTAAATGGTTGGCATTGTATCGTACTCAGGAACTACTGGGATATCAAAGAGTTTGGTCCAGGAACAGAGATTTGCTACGGTTATGTGCCTAAGGACTTCATCAAGCAGGACTCGTCTTCGTTCCCTCTCTGGAGGAAATTTGTATCCAAGTGTTGTGATTGGTTCAAATGTTTCTGAGTCATCATCAAGTCACAACTCACTTACTCATCTTCGGAGATATTTGACAAGCAACTGGAATCCTATTGGACGGCTATGACTCATTTTCATCATCTGACTCACTCGCTTCTTTCTTGTACTTCTATTTCCAATTGTTCCACATGGTCTATTGTCTGTGACTCACTTCTATTCTATTTCTGGCTTCTATTTCCAATTTGCTGCCACATT
This sequence comes from Ramaria rubella, assembly GCA_015039355.1. Taxonomy (NCBI): domain Eukaryota; kingdom Fungi; phylum Basidiomycota; class Agaricomycetes; order Gomphales; family Gomphaceae; genus Ramaria; species Ramaria rubella. The sequence goes on from MU134508.1 coordinate 36,022, forward strand.
TCCCTTCATTTCTTCGACCACCTGACTCATTTCTCCATTCCATTACAAACCACCTTCCTATTTTGGTTTTCTGCTCTCGCCGTTAGTCATTTCTCCTGTCTGCTGTCGACGACATCGTTGTATGGCATACTCGCATCGTTTGTTGTTCTGCTCATGTATATAAGGCCTGTTTTGCCTTAGTGCACCCCAATTCACCTCTTTCAGTTGGATTCACTCGTCTAAGTCTAAGTCTAAGTCTACTACCATGTCTACTACTTCTACGTCTACATCAAGGCCAGCATTGTCAATCACGTGACATTTGCTGGTGTATCTCGTCTTCGCTTACATCATCGTATTATGTCATCATCATCGTCACTGCTATGTCCTCATCTTCGTCTTCGTTCTACCTTTGTTGCTGCTGATAGCAAAGCACACTGAGCCAAACACCAGTGTAAGTAGCCATGCAACGATGACACCGCTACCCACTGTCTTTTGGATCCATTTCCGAAAGTAAACTGACAACGCTAGCCTCTCAGTGTGCACCAGTATGCCACACTCCATCTTGCTGTCCCTCAAACTTTCTCTTCCTTCACCTGCAGGAGTAGGTCAACCAGGGCCGGTCGATATTTGTGCCCCAAGGAGGTGTAAGGGAGCATAGCTCCCTACATGGTGATTCTGCTAAGTGCCCACAGGCACCCACTTGGGTGCCGCACTGTTTGGGAATGCCACACAACAGTGGCATTCCTTTGTCTAGTAGCTATAAAGCCTGTAGTCTAGTAAATAAATAAAATAAGGACTTGTTCCCTCACCATTAGGTATCTGTCTGCATCTGTGGCAGAAATCCTGCTTACAGTGCCTAGGTCCGACCAGCAGCAGTTTAATCTGGTGAAGTGGTATTCATGGTAAGTCTTCTGCATCAGTCATTCTCTGAGCTAGAATGTACCTTCATACCCACAGTTCCAGTCCATGCCATTGTCATATGTGCCCTTCTCCACTACTAGGGTGTGGTGCACACAGAATGCATGTATAGTGCTAGGTGTCTAAAGGTCAGTTGCATACTCTCATTTCCAAGAAGCCATGGCTGACCTTGTTTGCTTGTATTTCAGCTCTTCCATACCCTCTCCCCTGTTCCAACATCCCCGAACCCACATCTACACCTTTGTCCCTATTGCACATCACAGATCAACTTAGTCAAGGTAAGCCACATCCTTGTATTTTGAATGAAATTTTGCTGACATCTGTTTGTTCATTTTCTAGACAACTTCCAAGCTAACTTCTACCTTATCATTGTACATTGTGATCTCCACCTACTACCATTGGCCAACTCAGTTCTACCTGTACTGCCTACCATAGCTGCGTATCTAGGTCAACCCTTGGACCATGGACCGGCTCACTATAACACTACAAGCCAATGACATCACTATGGATGTATGTACACCCACTCCCATCCTCCATATTATTATTATGTAATTCCTTTTGGCCCATGACTGCACTCCCTAGGATAAGTCCCAATCCCAGCACAGAATGGACCAAATGGTCAATTCATGGGTTAGACTCCACAATGACAGACCGTGCTGATCCCCCTCACAGCCCTCACAGCACTCCTCTCCTCCAAGACCAGCACCTCCACCTCCAGAACTTTGGCAGGCAGACCAGGCTCTGGACACTCCTCCTGATCAACCTCTGATACTGTTACAGTGTTGCTGTGACTCAACTTTATCAAAAATCATTGAGATGCAGGGTGTGTAGACTAGACTTTCTTGGACTAGTTGTAGTTGTGCTTATTTGTGAGTAAGCTGTTCTCTCTTTTTTGGCACTGAGTCGAGCCATCCAGCCAAGTTGTGGCAGTCAAGTAAGTTAATAACTACATCATCGAGAGGATCCTCACTAATCTGTTCAACCTCATTAGCTCTACAACACATGTCACATGCAGCTCCATGCGTACAAGGTGAACTGCGGGCATGACAGTCTGCACATGTTGATGAGCATGACCACATGTGCACATGTGCGTACACACACAACCATGCATGGACAGAGAGCCCTTCGAGCTCAGGACTACCATTGGGTATGATGGAGCCCATGCGAAAATGAAGACACCACACCCCCAACCTCAAGCAGCAACCCATGCTGTCCAGCAGCATCCCATCACGGCAACAGAGTTCCTGGCAAGCATGTGATTACACCTAGACCTCCACTCCCAGTTTGCTGCTGTGTGCACAGATGGACACCCAGTCTACATGTGCATGTGGTATCACTACACCTGCCATCTCGCACTCCAGCCCACATGCTCCAAACTGCACCAGTGCATGAATATTTTGGAGGAGGTGGGAGAGGCAGCTGCAGCTGGAGAGCAGGAGAGGTGCAGAAGAGCACATGCACATGCAACAAGCCTAGGACAACGCCTGGCCCTGAGAACCGCACACTCACATGTGATCCACTCCCAGCACCTATGCATGCCCACACACATGAGGGCAAGCTTGCATGCTCAACGTGACCAGCTGCCCACATTTTCCTGACACCTCAGTCTTGTGGAATCCCTGCCACCACTCATCCTTGAATAACATTAGGGGATCTGGCTTTATAGACCAGTTTGCACAAACAGTGGATCTCAAGGTTAATTATCAACCTTTGTATGAAGTGTCAGCATTGAGTGACTAAAATGTGGATTGCAGACAGTCCACAAAGCTCAATGTCCAGATCTGTCCTCTGCTACAACTTTGACGTTGCAGACTTTGGATGGGGGTCTCCTGGCTCCAAACCACACAATCCATGGAGTGCTCATCAGATGCTTGTATCGAAGCCATAGGTCTCAATTTTTTTATGATTTTTGATCACAATAATTGACTTGGATGGAACTTAGACATCCAAACACCATGATGGGTGTGGCATCCTGCCTGTCACATTCATATCTGTTGGAGAGGACTTCCAAGTTGGTGCTCCACTTTGATAGCATTAGTAACTTGTGCTCACCACATGTTTTGACCACAAGTTACAGTAATGACATTGACTATAATCTCAAATATATTCTTACATCATCCTATGAGGCCAGAATGAGAACTTCATTTCCCCTCCATAACATCATCTGACAGTCTATTTTGTCCATTCAAAGACTTATCTGAGTGTTATTTGAATGTCTTTTATCAATTCCTACAGTTGTGTGGTTTTGGTCTGTTCTACATAAATGAAATAAGGAAATGAAATTATCTGTGTCATGGCTAAGGATAAAGAGAGGGTGAAAAGAAGCTCGGTTGAAATGCATGGGACATTACATGACACTACAAAAACTTTGAAAGGATCCTTATATTTAATTAGAAATGGTTGCTAATGAAATTTGATGAAACTTTTGCCATGTGGCACAGCCGAGAGTTAACAAAAAAGTTAGCCGTATGTGAAACTGTGAGACATTAAAAGAAACGTGAGATGGAATTTTGTATTCATGAGGAAATGTGTCCACTGTCTTGGAAATTTGCAACCATCCAAAATTTGGCTGTACTGGGATGTATGAATGATTCCAAACTCTGCTAACACTACGTGCTTGGGAATTGTAACTTGGGTTCTTGTCTAGGTAATTGAAGTACTCAAGTAATAGTCTAAAAGATGTACCTCACACCGTGCAGATGTTCATTGCAAAAATGTCTTCCAAAAAGTAAAAAGGCTAGACTCATATATCAACTACATGTGTTTGCACACTCATGCACACCAGAGACATGATACAAAATGTACCCAGAGAAAAGCATGGGAAAATTGTGAAAAAAGATCGAATTTTGACACCATTTGCATGGTGAGAAAATTGAAAACATAGTGTGTTTTTGGTCAACATTTGTTTGAGGTGCAGATGTTGAACAAAGTTGGGATTTGATTGGGGTGAAAATTAGGAATTTGCTTCAGGTTTGTGTCCCACACAATTCAAGGCATTTTTGTTAATTTTATCACAATTTTCACACCCAAGCATTTTGTAAACAAAGTTCCAATTTTCCCAGGGAGAAAATCAAGAACAAAGAGGAACTTGAGTACCATTTTCCTGCAATTTGTCCTTTGTTCTCAATTTTCTCCCTGGGAAAATTGTAACTTTGTTTACAAAATGCTTGGGTGTGAAAATCATGATAAAATCAACAAAAATGCCTTGAATTGTGTGGGACACAAATCTGAAGCAAATTCCTAATTTTCACCTCAAATCCTAACTTTGTTCAACATCTGCACCCCAAACAAATGTTGACCAAAAACACACTATGTTTTCAATTTTCTCACCATACAAATGGTGTCAAAATTCGATCTTTTTGCACAGTTTTCCCACGCTTTTCTCTAGGTACATTTTGTGTCATGTCTCCAGTGGCAATAGAATACTTCATACAGTACACAGAAAGTAGACAGCAGTCTGAAACTATAGCAAGTATATATACAAGATGACCAACTTGTGGACAGCAATGCAGTCATGTGACCATAATCCTCACAGGATATGTACATTGAGATACTGGACCAAAAAAAAAAGTGGACAAATAAAAATGAATAACCTGGGAGATTGAACAAGGGTTATGGGAGTAGCCCCAACAAGTTATGGATGGTCCCTGTCAGTGGTTGTCGAGATCAGACTAGAACAAAATTTCCAGACATTTGGGTTGTTCCCCTGGTGACCCCATGAGACCCTGGAACTTTTTGAAAAACCCAAAAGGAGATGTGTTTCATGGACCACTTGCACAGTCTGCTTATATAATCTGTGGAGAAAATTGCAAAATCCCAGATTATCATGGGAAAATGTGCATGATTATTTGAAACATGAAACCACTCCAACTAATAAGAACTGATTTGACCTTTGTAAGCTCAGGGAATTGGAACAAGAAGATTCAATTTTATAACATGTCTCCTGGAAACCTGCAACAATTTGTGTTTTTCCAAATCTCTGAAATCTCTGTTTTGCTGCGACATCCTCCAACTCGCCACAACATCCACTGTCAACACTTGATGAATCCTCACCTTGCAATACAACAACAGCAGTACAACAACATAGAAACTTTGGCACTGTTCCAACAGGAAAATCTGTTACATCGATTCTTCCGATTTCTGATCCAAGCCTATCCTGCTGCACATTCTGATAAGATCACATCTTAACAGAGGGAGAGAATCTCACTATGGGAAATTTCATTTTCCTTACATCTAGTTAAGCCAGAATCACCTTGAGAACACATTAATGAGGCTCTAGCTATAGGATTTCATCCGACACTTTTCTGCACAGTACTCCAGTACTTCCATGAGAATACCCCTAAACAATTTCCAAATCCCATACTTCAATCTCTTTCAAGGACCTATTTCAGTTTCCTGAGATTTCAGTTTTCTGATCTCTGACTTTCAGACTTTTCCAAATCCAACCTTCAAGATTGACTTAACAAGTTACTCCAATTCTAAGTCTAGTCACCAATTTCCAATTCCATGTTATGGGACAATAACCAGCAAACTGCCTTCAGAATCTGCAACGATTTTCCTCAAATGGTGCTGTTAGACCCCTTGTCTTCATGAATGCACCATCCATAGTCCACCTGATTCAAGTCACCTTCTTATGGACAATGTCCATCCTGTTTTGACAATATTCCAAGATGAATACCAAGATTCTTTGCAACATTTTCTAACCAACCTTTGAACTATTCTCAAAATCCAGACTTCTAGATTTTTCCAACATTTCCATCCCTATGTTTCTTTCTCATTCTCTCTTGCCCAATTACCTTAACCCTATTCATTGGCCAATTCAGATTTCTGCAACAATGCTGTCATCATCTTAACTGACAATACCACTGGACCACAGTATCAAAGAATGAACAACAAGACTTTATTGCACCCTTCCATTTTCAACACTATTCTTAAGTGTTTAATCTTCAATCCTCATTTTTCCTAAAAACTCTTTCTATTTCCAAACATTCCAAAATTATAATACATTTAAACTCCTTATTTCCATCCTCAAAATCACCAACATTCCAACTTTCCCAGATTCTACTGTAATCTGTGATTACACCCAACTTTTTTCAACTGGACAACCTCAAAGGCCACCTTTATCCAGAACCATCTGTGGAATCCTGCTCATTTCTCCAAGAATTCCAACAAGATTCAATCAAGGAATCTTTCAATTCTCCAATATTCTGGCTTCTGTGAAACTCCTTTCTGACATTTAAGGTAGACATGGGACATCTACCTTGAAGGGGGAGTAGCCACTCTACTGATGCTATGTCTTACTCTGATTATCCATCCTTATTCCGATTCTTCCAACACAATTTCTTCAACCTTCTCAGTCTTCCTTATTTCCCTGATCAATTTCCGACAATACTTCTTCAAATCCAGCTTCTCTATTCAATTCTGTTCCTACAACATTCCTATAACATTCCAAATCAAATTCCTTCCAACATCCATCACCTTCACACCTTCTGATGTTTTCCAATTCTTCCCAAACTATCCTTACAACCTTTCTACTAAGTCTAATCACCAATTCCAAGTCTTGTTACCTGAAATCATTCCAATTCACTGACTTATTCTGATTTCCAAAATTCTTCCATAAACTTTGCCTAAACATCTCTTACTTTTATTCTTCCGATTTTTTCCTAATTTTCTGATTTTAAAATAATTTTTATTTCTTACAATCTAACTATGTTACTTTTAGTTTTTTTCCTGACCCCTTCTGATTATTCCTATTTACTTTTCCAATTCATCCCAACTTCCCTATTTACCACATGGTTTCATCTTCATGCATTCCCTCCTCCAGTTCAGGCTCTTTCACCTTTTCCATTTCCTCCACCTCCTCAGTAGTGTTGCCATGACTTGACTACAAGTCAACTAGTAGTCATAGTCTGGTCAAGTCATGACTACAAAAGTTGCAACTATGATGTGACTACACAGCAACTAGACCAGAGACTACAGGATATTTCATGTCTGTAGTCAGTTCCCTGCCAAAAATGCAACTATCTAGTTGTAGTTGCAACTTTTTACGACTAATAGTCACGACTACAAGGTGACTACAACTACTCCTCAGTCACCTTCTCCAAATCTGCTTTTTCCAGGTTCTTCACCCCTCTGCTACCCTCCACCTCTGGTTCCTTGGCATTCTCTGCCTTTTCCAGAACCCTGCTCTCTGCCACCTCCAGAACGACATCCACATCCATTCCATCACCCTCCATCTCCTTTTCCTTCCCTTTCTCCTTCTCTGACTCCTTCTCTGGCTCCTCCTCCATTGCCTTTTCCTTCACTGCATCCTCTGCTTCAGCCTCTGACTCAACCTCTGGTTGCTGTGCAAACATCCTGTTCAATGTTTCCCACCACTTTTTCTGGAACTCAAAGTCGATTTCCAAAATCCAGTGTGACATCTTCAGCCAATTGTTGAGGTTCACAATTCCTTCCACATTGTACCTCAGCCATTTTGTGATGTTGTGGATCATTGTCCAGAGCCTGTGGATTTCCTCTGCTAGCCCCATCTCCTCCGTCCATCCACCCATCTGATTGTTGTCCGACACCCACTCCTTTCCCTTGCCTTTCCCTGATGTCATCCCAACATCCCTTTCCACATCCCTTCCTGATGATGCCGCAATGACCCCAACAGCCTTTTCCAACCGCTGTTGTTTGGTCGCAGGCCCTGGTCTGGCCTCCACATTTCCCTGACAAGCCCAGCAACGATGACTCCCCCACCATCTCTGCCACAAAGTTGTAATCACCAGGCCTCATGCACTTTTTTGCGATCGAGCCTGCATTAGGCGCAGGCCTTTTTTGTGATTTTCAGCTTTTTTGGTCCTCATCAATGGATGTGATTCTGCATGTCTGACACAATATGCATCTTTCATCAAAATCTTCTATGTCCAACCATGCATCTTCCAGTTGTCTTTTTCATCTGCTAATGTTTTCCAACGACGAATCCTGTCCATTGTCACCTTTCGGCTTTCCATCCTGGTCGCCTTTCTCCAGCTAACCCAATTTTTCTGTCAGAATTGCAGTCAAGAAAATTCTGAAACAAACAACTTACTGAAGACTTTTTCAAATGGGTCTCCTCCCAGACACTCCACGTAAATTTTGCTTTTCGCCGATCCACATCCTCCTTCTGCTTTCTCTGGTCCATGTCTTCCGATTTCTTCCAATCTTCTTCTTCCTGTTCCCTCCTTTTCTGATGTTCCTCCTCCTTCTGTTTCCAATTATTTTCTCACTTCTCTGCTGCCTCCCTCTCCGCCTTTTCCTGCTTCACCTTTGCCCTTTTCTGCAACCTGTCCTCCAACTCCTTCTTCTTTCACTCATACTCCTCCATTTCTGCAACGAGTTCCTCGTCTGAACTGATTTCAATAACAGATTTAGGGGGGGAGAGGGACTGCAAGTGCAACACCATTTTTCAAGTTTTTAGTGGTGGTGGTGGTGGTGGTTCAGGTTAAAAAGTGTTTTTGCACTTCCTCACCCATTTTCCCTATTTACATCTGATTGGAGATCTCAGTAACTGACACCCAAACTTCCCACAACATTCAACGATGTAATTGGCCTTGAGGGCTCAACCATAAAAGGGAGATACTGTTAGATCCCAGATCCGATTCCCATTATTCCCTTCCTGTCCTTGTATTGACGTCTTTTCCTTTTCTCATCCTTGAGTATGTTGCATTTGCTCAAATCATGGCTGCATTTTCCATGTATGTAACATTTTTTAAACCTTCACTCCAATGAGTTCTTTGAGCTTGAAACCTTATTTGGACACCTCATCCGTATTCGCTGTTGGTGTCATTAGGGCATCATTTTCAGCCTTAATATATATATCTTGCACCATCAAGTGAGACTCAACATTGGCTAGATTGAGCATTTTGTTCTAGGGGATGGAGTTGAGTATGGTTGTTGTCAAGATTTCGAATCAAGTGTTTTTGGGAAGGGAATGTAAGAGTGCAAAAGCCATAATGTAAGAATGTAGATTCTTACTGTAGCATATATGCTACTATTTAGAGAATATAAGTCACCAGAGTGACTTATGGCTCAGATTATGTAAAGCCACCCACTAGGGGTGCCTGTAGATAGTGGACAACTATACAGTTGTCCACAACTAATTATATAAGCAACTTAATCTTACTTGTAACCACACACATTGCAGACACCAATAAAATTATTGGCTCAGTCTGTTTGTGTGAACTCAATTAGATTCTTACACTTTTTTGACTGCCAAGCTATTGGCAGCATTGCGATAAAACCATAAAAGATCAAACCGATCTTTTACCCAAGCCGATGAGTTTAACACTCGCCGGAAGTCTCAGAAACAGTAAACAGACGTCATTTACTGTTGATTTTTCTAAAATCAATAGAAGAACGCCACAGTGTGGCTGATAGATCATAGATCTATGACTTCAATAAGAACTCAAAGCCGAACATCTAGATCCGGAGAGGATCAAGATACGTCTGGAGCCACAGCCAAAGGCCCAGACAGGAGAGCTGAGACTGCCCATGACGTGGACAGGTGAATGGGAACACCAACGAGGATAGCTAGTCCTCGTAGAACTACAACGCCCATAGCTTCTGACTCCATGAGTCAAAAGCGAGTATTGGCGGATCTAAGGAGATCCATGCTGGAGGAATCAGAAACGAACGAAATATCACCCATTAAGAAAACAAGAAGAACTTTGACCAGGTTGAAGTTACGATCAGCTTTTGATGAGTTGAGAGAAGTGCTGACGAGCGACACTGACAAGTCGCTGGGAGTGTGAATGTCCCAGCTGCCATATGTTCAAGAACATCACAGATTGCAAAGTTCGCCATCTGTTATGGAGCCAGATTGGATGCCTGGTCGGGTTGGGTCGGAACTCTCCTTGACCAAAATCAGGGTCGTGATATTTGGAAATGCGCAGAATTTCAGATGAGTCAGAAATCGGAGATCCAAAGACTGATCTATACGGGCATTGGCTTCAACTTATGGGTTGCGCCCTCTTAGATTTCTAGTGCCCTGGTATTTCGGATTGAGACCAGATGGATATATTGGAGTTCCGATGATCAGGTCTATTCAGAAAGGATCAGTGACAGATAGTACATCAAGACTTATCAGAGACGAGCAAGAGATCTCAGGTATTTTGAAATTGGAATAATCGAATGTGGGGGGGGGGTAGGGTTAACGATAAATGAATATCGATAACCAACGAATGGGTTTTAGAAATATTGAGAGTGTCAGAATCAGAGTAATTGGAATAATTGGAAAAAATCAGAATAAGGACTGAAAGATTTAAGGCTTGTTACAGATGAGAAGATATCGCGGGTTGTAGCAAGATAACAAGTTATAATGAAGTGCAATGAAGATGTAATAGAGATGTAACGAAGATGTAACAAGATATAATGAGATGTAACCAATGTAATGAAATGTAACCAGATATATATGCTGAGGAAAGCTTGAGCAAAGGAAGTGCATTTTAAGGAAACATGCGGAATTCCAAATCAGAAACGGAAAGATAAGGGTGTGATACGGAGTTCCAAAATGGGGCGAGTACGGAGATCGAGATAAGATGTACGGGGAGAAGTAAAAATAGGATCATGACTGAGAATGATAAATGGGGCATATTGGAAATAAGCGGAAAGGTCTTATGAGGATACGGAAAACGTCGGAACAGTGGAAGTCAGATCTGGGATCTAACACCATCCCGAACAGGGACAGAAGAGCATGGGTCAATACGCCGGGAAGACGAAACCTGGCAATATGAGCATACAACCAGACATATTGCCCAGATGATTACAGCCCTCAAAGAGAGCTGTAAACAGGTAGGTACTACACGTGAAGTGAGCCAACAAGCAGCTAAGGCAGCTTGTGCAGCAGACAATGCTGCAAACCAACTCCAAACTTTGGGAGATGGTATGGAACTGTTAATACAGTCCCTGGAGGAGGAAGTACAGGGACCTTTACGTGGAAAGGCCCCTGAGCGTGAAAACAATCCCAATAGGGATCGTGAAGTCAACTGTGAGGCTGAGAAGGCTTGCAAGAAACGAGATGGACAGAGAATGCCACCTCCGTCTGGACCAAGCAAGAGGAATGGTCCTTGTGAAGCAAGCGCTACCCTAGAGCAGGATAGCATCAGTATGCTGGGGTGTACTGAGGAAAAGACGGATCGTCAGCTAGGGGCTTGCAATAGAGAAAATATCCACAAATGAATTTGCAGATTGAAAAGGACGTACAATGAGCAAGAAGTGCTCAAAACAGTGACCCAACAGTCACTGCATCAGATGATGAAGTCTGAGCCGATAGCACCATTACCACGACTAGCACTCACATTAGTCTTGAATGTGAGTTTGATCACTGGGATAGGATTAAACAGAAGGCAGTGTGACAGAAGCACCATGTGCTAGAACTCCATGCTAAACACAGAGATAATCTAGTCAAGGAGGCATATATTGCCCGGATCGAAGGCGACACCTTCGATAAACTGATCAAGTCAGCGAGAGTGGCTCGATCTGCCCTTAGTAGCAGTTATAGACTGAGGGATGCATTCTTAATGGCCGACAAACGTCGACCGTTGTATCAGATCGACGAAGACATCGCCAATCCACCAGTGCAGCAGGATGTGAGTAATCACATGCCTCATCTGCACAAACAGATACAAGCAATACCACATGCGGTATCGCTAGCAGTTACGGATCCTGAATGGAGGGTTCAGGAGGTAGGAGGAAATCCATCTACATATGTAGATGGAGTCACAAAGATGGTGCGAGCTGCCCTTGAGAAACATAAGGACAGTGAGCCAGACAAATCCATGCTTGCTAAAGCCGGAGTAAAACTACCTCACCCAGCAGAATATGCTGGGAAAGCAGATCTCGAAGAATTCGAGAACTTTGTCTCAGGAATCCTGAGATGGCTAGGCATGAATAGTTTACTGGGGCCATCCAGCACAGAACTCCAGCTGAACTATTTGGGCACCCACCTCAAAGGCGAGGCATTGGAGTGGTATGCTCGAAATATCAAGCATCAGGATCAAGTCATAGTCGATTGGACTCTAGAGAGTGCAATTGCTGGGTTGCAACAGCGATTCCTACACGCACTCACACATAAACATGTGTCAAACAAGTTCGACACAATTGTGCAAGGGACTAAAACTGTTCAGGAGTTACTGAACGACATTACGAAGTGCGCAGCGCAGATGATACATCCGCCCGATGAATATACGATCCGCAAGCAGTTTGTAGCAGCGCTTCGAGAAGCACTGGATCATGAAATCCTAAAACTGGGCTACACAACATTATGAAGTACGCAGTGCGGATGATACATCCGCCTGATGAATATACAATCTGCAAGCGGTTTGTAGCAGCGCTTCGAGAAGCACTGCGTCATGAACTCCTAAAACTGGGCTACATGACAGAATTCACTTCAATAACTGAATTGTATGAGGCCACAAAGGCTGTAGAGGATGTGTCCCGATATGATATTGGATCACGCAAGATGGAGTCTAGCAGTGCTCACACGCTGCAAGCAAAGCCTAGTTCAACAAATAGTTGAAGTCAGGCTGTTGCAAGCTCGTCCCGAGTTCCCAATACAGGGAGCCATCCTACAGAGAAGCAGACGATATATCGTCTGCCTAATGCTCGACCTCAAGCAGAGACGAGACCGAGTGGACCCCAAACAGGGGTACAAGCTACACAAAGAGCTGGAGTGGGAGCTCCCACCACTTCTCACCCTCCACAAAAACCTCCTGGAGGTTCAGGAGGTCAAGGACGTAGCACAGAGCTAATGTGCTATGAGTGTGGACAAGTTGGGAATATCAAGCCCAATTGCCCACAGTGGAAGAACAAATGGCGCATAGCAGGTGCACGGTTAGAGAAAGTGGTTGAGCACTCAGGGAGTGCTCAAGAAGGGGAGGAGGAGCCACAAAGTGGCAAATTAGATGAGCAAATGGACATCCAATATGACCATGAGAGCGAAATCGGCGAACTAGTCGCTGATTACCAGTCGGAACTCATGCCCTATCAATGGGATGATGATGATGATACGAGAATGCAAAGCTTGTATCAAGCAGACAGAGTATGTCTGCTAGGAGGATCATATGAAGAAAGGCGGTGCATATATGCGGCACAGAAACCAACTACCACAATTAGTGGTGGTTTAAGTCAAAACAACAACTTCCGTATCCATGCGGGAGTCATAGATAGGACCATTGAGCCTATCTACAATCATTGGTTCAGACCACATGATAAGACGCACCCCAAACGGGCACGTATAGACAACCAGACAATCTCCGGGTATTGGGAGAGTGGTGGAGTCAGAGCCCACTGTCTATTAGACAGCAGGTGTGAGGGAGTCATGCTCTCTCTGGACTTCATACGTGCCGTGGGCATCAAAATGTTCAAACTCGAACATCCCTTTTGTCTACAGCTAGCATGTGTCAGCAGTAAGTCAACCATCAACTATGGAACACACACCAATATCCACTTTGGTGAGCACAATATCGAGGAATACTTCAATATAGCAAACATAGATTACTACGACGCAATACTAGGAACACCATTCCTACGTAAATTAGGGATATCCCTCGACTTTAGAGGCGAGGGATGCATCCATATGGGAAAGGAAGTAATTCAAAACCATGCGAATGCCTGGGAAGTGCAGCTGGAATACCAGGACCTGGCTGAACGCAGGACTCAAATTGCGAGCCTTAAACCCAAACCAGCAAGCCACAAGCCGTGACTCACAAATGGCTCCTCATTGCAAGTGGAGCCATCGACGAGCTCACCAGACGAGAGGTGAGACAAGGGAAAACGAAAAATGAAAAGCAACAGAATATCGACGTTGGTCTACCCAACCACCCTACCAACGGAAATACCGATGGGAGTACTGGCACCAATCAACTGTTCTTAACGGCTGATGACTTCCCCAAACTAAGGGAAAGATGGGAGCTAGAGTTTGCAGACCTCTTCGGAGGTGTGCCATTAGAACTTCCTCCTTGGAGGGAGATCAACCATGAAATTAAGTTTGTGGATGAAACTAAACAGTTTCATTATCGATTACCAAAGTGCCCAGAAGCACTTTGAAATGAACTGATCGACAAAGTCGACTGGTATACCACCACTGGTTGGTGGGTAGCAGTGTCAGTATGTTCTGCAGCGCCAGCGCTATGCATTGCAAAGAAAAACGGAAGCTCAGAACAGCAATAGACCTATGTCTATGCAATGACAACACAGTGAAGGATATTATGCCCTTCCCAGACCAGGATACGATCTGGCATGACATAGCTCATGCCGCATACTGAGCCAAGCTTGACATGTCCGACACGTATGAACAAATACACGTAGTTGAGGAGGACATCAATAAGATGTCCTTCGCGACCATATTCAGCATGTTCAAAAGCTGGGTTATGCAGATTGGCGATTGTAATGCACCATCTACATTTCAATGTCTCATGACGTTGATTTTTCGTAACCAAATTGGTCAATCAGTCCATGTATACTTGGACAATATATTCATCTATTTGAGCTCGATTGAAGAGCATGAAAAACACCTTAGAAAGGTGTTTGAAATATTACATGAGGCACATTTGTTCCTCAGTGGAAATTGATCCAAGATCAATTTGTATTCGCCTCACATGGAATATCTTGGTCACATGATAGATGACAAGGGCATACATGCCGACACAGATAAAATGGAGAAGGTTCAAGGTTGGAGAAGACCTCAAACATTTAATGATGTCCAACGATTTCTAGGACTCGTTCAGTATCTGGCACCATATATGCCGGATTTGACGGCATATACAACTCCCTTATCAGGAAGTGCATGCAATAATAGGATGTTTCAATGGATGCCCTTGATGGATAAGTGTTTTGAATCATCAAAGCACTAGCGTGTAAGGCTCCAATATTTGTTACAGACCATTTCGTCGGTTGGTGACTCTGTAATATGTTACTGCTTAAATAGTGCTCGCAGACTGTGCCAAATAACTTGGCATAGTGGCCTTTTAGCCCAGTTGAAAACAAGTACTTTACTGCAAGAATTTACTGCCTTTCACAATATTGAAGCCTATAAATCACACTAGTTCAGAACCCATTTGGGTTGTGACAGATAGCTCCAAGTCTGGAGTCAGAGCAGTCTATGGACAAGGTCCGGACTGGATGAATTGTCATCCAGCAGGATTTCTTTCAAAGAAATTCAGTCCTGCACAACAGCATTACAAAATGCATGAGCACAAGACAATTGCTATCCTCAAAGCACTTATGAAGTGGGAGGATAAGCTTCTAGGTCACCAGTTCACACTGGTGACAGATAACAAAGGCCTTGAATACTTCGAGACACAACAGCATCTGTCCGACAGACAGGTGCACTGGTGGGAGTTTCTCTCTAGATTCAATTATACCACGGTACATGTACTGAGGGTGGAGAACAAGGTAGCCGACTGTCTGTCACACTACTACAAGAATGATAAGCAGGGTGAACATCACCCAGCAGAAGAATACGTCGACGCAGATGCATGGCTAGACCCAGAGGGAGAATTTCTCCCAATGGATCAATTCATAGAAATACAAATGGCCACAGCAACTACAAGAGGCGACAGAGCAGCAGCATCAGTTTACTTTCAGAAATGGATTCAAAAGACAGTGGGTAGCGGTGTCGTCGTTGCACAGCTACTTACACTGGTGTTCAGCTCAGTGCGCTTCACTATCAGCAGCAACAAAGGTAGAACGAAGACAAAGATGATGATGTAATACGCTGATGTAAGAGTAGACGAGATACAACAGCAAGTGTCATGTGATTGACAAAGCTGGCCTTGACATAGACGTAGTGTTAGATCCCAGATCCAACTCGTGTTATTCTGATGTTTTACGTATTCCGATAAGCCCTTTTCCACTTATTTCCGACATGTCCCCATTATTATTCTTAGTCAGGGCTCTATCTTGATATTATCCCCATACATCTTATCTTGATTCCTGTATTCACTCCGATTTTGGAACTCCATATCACGCACCCTTACCTTCTGTTTCCGATTTCAGAATCCCGCATGTCTTAAATACGTTCTCTCTTCATCAAAGCTTCCTTAGCTTGAAAATTGTATTGCTTCACTACCTTTCGTATCACTACCTTTCGTATCACTACCTTTCGTATCGCTACCTTTCGTATCACTACCTTTCGTATCACTATCTCTCGTATCACCTTCATTCTCTTATATCGTATATCTTATCCCCCTTTCACATCTCGCATCCTTCATATCTCGTTACCTCAACTTGTTATTCCAATACAACTCGTAACATCTTGACATATCCCACCCATCCTCTATCATTCAACCTTCATTACACTTCGTCGCTTCAAGCTTCTACCTGCAACAAGGCCTTCAAACCTTGCTCGGTATTCCAATTATCTGGATTATTCCAACTATTCCGATTATTCTGATTATTCCAATCACTCCGATCATTCTGACCATTCCGACCCTACCTCATCCGACATCCCAAACCCTCCTTGATTACACTCGCCTTCCAGAAAAGCTAGTCTTTACTCAATATTGATTTATCGTTACCCCTACCTTTCTGCATTAACTATTCCATTTCCGAATACCCGAAGCCCCCGCTCATCTCCGATAAGTCTCAATGCATCATTGGCACTGACCTTCTGAATAGACCCAATCAATCGGAAACCCGATAACACTCTGGTCTTCAGTCTGAAATACCAGGGCACTAGAAATCCAAGAGGGCGCAACCCATAAGTTGAAGCCAACGCCCGTGTAGATCAGTCTTCGGATCTCCGACTTCCGAGTCATCCAGTATTTCCGTGCATTTCCAAATATTGCAACTACCGACCTCGGTCAAAGAGAGCTCCGACCAAACCTGACCCCAACGTCAAATCCAGCGAACCCTAACAGTCCAACATCGAATCTGGCACACGTCCCTAACAGTATTTTCAAGCTGACACTCTTGATTTCTATAATGTCTTCCGACACCCAAATTCAAACACTCGATTTGGATGACACCGACAGATCTACCAAAAATGTCATCAACCCATTGAACATTCACGAGTACCCCAGTCTTTCCAAAAAGTGCCTCACAAACGAAGACTTCAAATCCGACCCAATTCCAAGCGGCATTGACAATGTGACTTCCAACCATCCTTGTGATAATGACTCACAATACACGGCAGCAATTTCCGACCAAACCCTGACTTTGCCAACACTGAAACTTTCCGACATCCTCGGACAAGACGGCAAGTTAGTACTACAGGAGAGACAACGACGCATCAATCAAAACTTATGCCTCTACTGTGGAAGACCTGGTCATAAGGTGAAAGAATGCCCAAGGTCATCACCCTTCTCCAGGAAAGCAAAATCCCAAACCACAACTGTCACACTAAGTGATTCCGACATCAAGCCTTTAGAGGACCTTCCGAATCCCCAAAACTGACAGCTCAAAGACTCTCGAGCACGAATCCACGTTCACATCTCATTGTGCCTTACCGAGAACACCACAGACGCTTTCTGAAAACACCCTCCGTACTTCCAACAATTCCGCCTAAACTCCAAATATCGCCCTTCCAAACAGTTTCAACCAATCATTAGGTTTAAACACCATCCTTTCGGATTCCCGCTTTCTGCCAGTCTCCGTCCTTTCCATCACCAATGACATTATGTTGCAACACCCAGTAGGCAATCCACGCCAATCACGTCCTCCCATCGAGTGAAAAAATCCGGTCGCTATTACATTACGTATAACGACACTTGTTTCTAATTGTTCCGATGTGCTGGGAACACCACTAACCCACCCACTACAATCCATTGATTGACAGGGTATTGGGTAGTACCTAGTTCCGCACTCCTCAACAAGAAGAATTCTATGACATGTCTTCAGGAAACCTGCAATCTGTGTTTTTTCCAAATCTCCGAAATCCGACTTCGCTGCGACATCCCCCGACCTGCCATAAACATCCAACATCAATGCTTGTTGAAACCTCAACTCACAACAATGATGTGGAAACTTCAGCGCATTTCAGATAGGAAAATCTGTTACATCAATTCTCCCAATTCCCGACAAGCGATCATCAATATTCCGCTACATACTCCAACAAGATCACACCTATCGGAGGGAGAGAATCTCACTTTGGAAAAATCATTTTCCTTACATCTAGTTATGCCAGAACCACCTCGAGAACATGTTAACAAGACTCTAGCTATAGGATTTCATCCGATACCTTCCACACAGTATGTCTGTACTTCCTCGAGAACACTCCAGGACGATCTCCAAACCCGAACGCCGAATCTTCCTCAAAGACATCCTTCCACGTCCAAGATTTAGTTTTATGACCTCCAAATTCTAGACTTCCGAATCCAACTATTCAAGATACAACGCAGTTACTCTGACTCTAAGTCTAGTCATCAACACTGATTTCCGCATTATGGGACAATAACCGATAAACCACCTTCGGAAACAATAACGATCTCCTTCAAAAGGCGCTGTTCAACCCCTCATATCCATGAATGCACCATCCGTAGATCCTCCAACTCATGTTTCCGATTCCAACCCTTCAACCATTAGGACAATATTCCAGGCCGAATATCAAGTACCTTAACAATGTCTCTGAAAACAACCCACAACTCCACCAGAACATTTCAATTCCTATCTTTCCGACACCCTTTTCTTCCCTGCATGTTTTCCTTACTCTGTTTCCCCTGCAAACACTTCTCCGAATATCCAAATATCCAAACTTCTGATTTACTCCTCTTGTTCTCCTTCAAGTCCAAACTTCTGATATTCTCTGAATGTCTCAGGAAATCCGTGATTACAATGATTTCAACCAGACAACATCAAGACCACTATTGAGAAATTTTCTGAGAAGACACCGTTCATCTCCTTAGAAAAGCCAATACGTTTCCGATGAATCCTTTGGTCCTCCGACACTCCAACTCCTTACCGACCTTCCAACGCTTGAGGTAGACAATGGGACGTCTACCTTGAAGGGGGAGTAGCCACTATGTGGACAATTTACCCATTGCAATCCCCTACGCCGACTCCGATCTTTTTCCGAAACATCCAACCCAACGCTTCAATTTTTTGTTCCTCCTAAGTCACTGTTTACATCCCACAACTCTGGAACTCCTTCAACATCTATGACCGTTCACATCCCAATATTCCGACCCTCTCAACTTCTTCATGATTTTTACACGTCCAATCCCGATCCCAAGTCAATCCCGACATTCGTCCAGTTCCGACTTCCCCGATTCTCCAACACCCTTGAACTTCAAACATCCTTGATTCACTGTTTCTCATCTTTCCGAGTTTTCCATTTTTCTGATCATTTTTGTTGATCTAATCATTTCTGTTCTTCTGAGCTTTCCATTTTTCCAATTGTTTCATTTTTTCCAATCTTAAACCAACAAGAAATTACTTCATTGTCTAAACCTTTCTACACTACTTCACTGAAATTCCTCTGATTTATTTATATTACTTTTCCCCTTCCGACTCCTATTCACTGCATCGTTTCCTCTTCCGGCCCATTGACCTCCGGGTCAAGCCCCGCCGTTTTCCCCGATTCTTCCTCCACTTGTTTCTCTGAATCCGCATCTCCCGGATTAACCACCTCCTGGCCAATTCCCGCCTCTGGTTCCTGGCCAATTCCTGCTTCTGGTTCCTGGCCGATTTCTGCCTCCTCCAGACCCTCCTCCTCCGGACCCTCCTTTTCCAGTATCTCCGGGATGACATCGACGTCCATCCCGATGTCGTCCACCTCCTTCGCTTTCCCTTTCCCCTTGTCCGCCACCTTCTCCGATTCTGGTTGTGGCCCGATGTTTCCGTCCTCATTCTCTGACCCAGCTTCCGAGCCCAACTCTGGTTGCGGTACTGACACCCCGTGGTACATCTCCCACCGCTTCTTCTGGAATTTGAACTCAATTTCCGCGATCCTGTGCGACTTCTTCAACGATTCGTTGAAGCTCGCCATCCCCTCCACGTTGTAGCGGAGCCACTTCATGAGGGAATGGATCATCTTTCGGAGCCCGCGGACCTCCGCTGCGAGCCCCGCATCCTCCGCCTCGTCCTCTGCGTCATCCTCTATCATCCACTCCTTTCCTTTACCTTTCCCCGATGACGCCACCCCATCCCGATCCATGACTGCTTCTGCCTGACACCTTTTCATCACCGGTCCTGGTCCAGCCTCCACGTTCTCCGCCTGAACCCGCCTGGACACTGGTAACGACGACTTCCCCACCATCTCCGCCGCGAAATCTGCGTCGCCTGGCCTTATACACTTCTTCTGGTCGTTCTGACACTGAATGCAGGCCCACTTCCACAACTTTCCGGTTCTCTGCTCCTCGTCGACGCACTCCAACCCCTGCGTCCGACAGAGCACACACCTGTCGTCGAAGTCATCAGCCTCTGACCACATGTCCTCAAGACGCCATTTACAGCCTCTGACAAATTTCGAGCCACCTTTGGGATTCTGGTCGACCTTCTGTTCTCGGTCGACCTTCTCTGGCTAGTCCGATTTTCTGTCAATCCATCAATCAGCACATAGAAAAAATCCGACTTACCAAAAACATTTTGGGTTGGTCCTCCTCCCGCCTCAACTCCTCCCACACCACCCGCGTCGACTCGGCTTTCTGCCGATCCGCCTCCTCCTTCCGCTTCCTCCAATCTGCCTCCTCCTTCTCCTTTGCCTTCCAATCCCTTTCTTCCTGCTCCTTCCACTCCCGTTCCTCCTTCTCCTTCCGCTCCTGCTCCCACTGTTCCACCGCCTCCCTCTCCTGCTTCTCCCACTTTGCCTTCACCCTTTTCCGCATTTTGGCCTCCAACTCCACCCTCCTCCGCTCGTACTCCCTCACTTCAGCAGCAAGTTCTTTGCTGGAGCTGACTTCGATGACGGAGTGGGTGGGTGACAATGACTTGGAACGTGATGGCATTTTGGCTTGGGTGGTGGTGGTAGGGGATCAAAAGCGATTTGCATTTTCACAAAGCATTTTCTCCTATATATATGTCCGATCCAAGATCTCAGCCTTTACGGATAACCAACACCCAAAACTTCCCACGGTATTCAATAGCGTAATCAGCCTCGAGGGCTCGGCCGTAAAAGGGAGATACTGTTAGATCCCAGATCCGACTCATGTTA